>JAPYZM010003097.1:0-15480 GCA_030522845.1 Psyttalia concolor
TTACAATCGTTCAGAAATTTGGTGATCGTTTCTATACACTTAGGATCCAGTTCTCTCAGAATATTTACGCTAGTGTAAGGGGGATAAATTTGGTTTTTCTGGCAGTTGATCGAATGGCAATCGACTAAGCGGGTGACTCGATTCTTAGAATCGACAGTCAGTCGAATTTCAATCGACGGGTCCGTTAGGGGAGCGTTGAATACGCTTTTTCTGGCGAAATGGACTCGCTTCGCTTGGTTATAAACGCTCACTTGCGGTCCATGTAGACAGAAAACTTAATGAATGACTGTACAACGAGAGATAGTTATTGCTCACGACTATTCCACGCAAGAGAGCGAAGAGAACTCCGCTGTCAAAGTGCAAACGCTGATCGATGAGCGCCCTCTTCTTCAAATCCTTCGGGTACAGGGAGTCATTCTTTCCGTACTTTTCCGACAAGTAACAGATGATTGCGTGACTGTAATTTATCATTGTTATTATTCCGCTGAATAGTGGGAGGATACAGAGTACTCTGATAGGACGATCCGACAGTGAGAGAAAAAATGTTTTTTGAGAAGTCTGTCTTTACTCTTTTGAAGAGATTCATGGCTCAAAAATTACCAAGAAAAGAATATCTTGCGCTGAGAAGACAAACCTTTCGTCATGAAAATTAATTACTTGTCCAAAGAATGGGGAGCAACTGGAGAACAAGAAGAAAATTATTTCTCAAACCGAGTCCACTGATTTTGCAATAGAATATCTTTAATTTCAGATCGCAACGTTTTTTAATAAATCGATCCAACCGGACTCAATTTGAGAAGGCACATTCTTATTGTTAATAAATAATCTGTCTTTGGAATCAGTACTAAATTTCTTGGAGAGAGTTTTTCTTTTCTCAGTGTGAGCTCAGATTTTCTTGTCAATTTTCGAGACATCAGTTTCTTGATACAACTAGAGACGCTCTTTTCAAAATCATTTTTCTCTCAGTGACACTGAAGTGGGAAAAAAATTTTGTGAGTCATTTGTCCAGATTCACCTGTCCCAGATGATGTCGCCGTTATCATCCAGGGTGGGAACGGTATGCTGAGGATTCATCTGTAGAGACAAAATTAAAAAATTAAGGACGGTTGTAATTTCATTGCTGAAGGGAATAATTGATTTACCTGTGTGAAATCCTCGTTCAGCTGCTGTTTCTCAAGCAAATTCGTTTCGCGTTTTTCCAATTTCAAGTCGAGAGCTTCAGCCACTAGATGTACAGCGCGACATGGTGGACTGATGTCGGTTGTGTAGAGGATCGGTGGAGGCATTCTGGACAATCGCTCAAATAATCTGAACCTGAAGAAAACTATCTAAATAGCAATTCTCTCAAAAAAAGACGGCTATCACTGAATTTTAAGCCGTTTAATTCGCCTCGCGGTGTGTATAATATATTCGAAAAGAAATTGTTCATAATTAAATTATTATTAACGAATTAATTATATCAAAATTGCTCAATGAAAAATGGAGAAGAAATATAATCGCCAAACAAATATCACGTGATTGGGTAAAAAAAAAATAGAAAAATAAATAAATAAAAATAACGATTACCAGAAATTACTAGATTTAATTCTATTTAAATAAATAAACGTAGCAATGAAATCAAAATTGAAACTGAAATTGTTAAATAAATAAAACTATTGTCTCTAGGAGATCTCTAGGAGAAAACTGTTTAGAGAAAATAAGTGAGTTACCTCGCAAATGAATCTTCTGCTGTCCAGAGGTACTGTCGTACTGGTCTTTCGGTTTCACTAGAGCAAACTCTTCGGCAATCTCTAGAGTTTCGTGCGCAGACGCCGGTAGATCGTCATCAATAGTCATAATCGAATACATTTGAGTATCCTCGAAAATTAATGACAATGATAAGATTAGGAAATAACAATGCATCTGGGTCAATCGATAAGTGCCGTAATATCTCACGCCTGATCAGAAATTGATAAATGCGATCATCCGGGATAATTTTATATTTCCAAGTGTAATTGCACTTGAGTTTGTGAAGTAGGCGATTTCTCAATGATCATTGATCTTTGAACATCCGGAGAATACATCCCCGCGACGTCCCAGCCAATGAGTTTTCTTCTTAAAAAATACTCTCATTTCCGGTGAAGAATTACTTAATTAATATTTATTAATAGTAGTATTATTATTATTATTTATTATCCATATATAGCCGATTAGGCTTTTTACAATTGCGGTATCATGGGCCGTCTTCCTCTCCAACCATGTCGCATTGTACCCCCAGGAGCTGTACTCCATGTACAGACTCTCCGGTGACCAAGGGAAACCATGGAAAACCTTGGCCGACATGGCGTCCATCAACCAAGAGTCATCGGGGAAATTTTTCCTCCAATGATTCTTGATGTCTAGACTCCCGTTCGACGGTTTCCGAGAGATTAAAAATCCCATGCCCCAAGCCGGACTCGAACCCGCTCCACGCGGGCTCCGCGGTCCGGCCGTGCGCCTTAACCAACTCGGCCACCGTCGTCGGGTTATTAATAATAGTATTAATATTGATTATCAATTGATTGCCATATTTTTTAGATTAAAATTCT
This sequence comes from Psyttalia concolor, assembly GCA_030522845.1. Lineage (NCBI taxonomy): Eukaryota > Metazoa > Arthropoda > Insecta > Hymenoptera > Braconidae > Psyttalia > Psyttalia concolor. Next base: position 2,568 of record JAPYZM010003097.1, read on the forward strand.
CTGCATATTAATTTGATGACATTAAAGACGAAAATATTTCAAGCTCATAAATCGGTTGTTCGTCTTTTACAAAATTATTAAATGTAGTTATTTGACAATCGATACATTTGTTTTATTCACTCTATTTTTTTTGTTGTTAAACAAATATCGAACAATGAGACGGTACGAATTTTCAGCCAGCAAATTTCTCGATAGAAAATATGTCAATTGAATAAATTCCATAAAAAAATTGTTTGCAGTTGTTTTATAAAATATTATCAACATTTTTATCAGCAAAGTGCATTATAAAATTAATACAATCAATAAAATAGAATAAAAATCCTAGAGAATTTTCTAGCGAATTCACTATATAGTCGGACTAATGTTTGTATACGTAACTTTCAATATTCATTAGTACAGAAGAATCACACTCTCGTTTCATTTGGAATTAATTTATTCCCCGGCGAGGAAACTCTGCTCCTTACGTCATAGATTCTGATCATTTTTTTCCAGATCAGAAATTGATTAAAAATAATTTCGAGACGCGACGTGCTGTCGGGAATGAACAATTGTCAAGTCACCATGATATGCCCGTCGCTGACGGGCAGGCTATCTCTCGTCAATAAAACGGTTGAATAGATGCATTTCTAAAAAAACATACGCTCAAAAATTTAGCAAAAATACACACCCACGTACATACGTTCGGACACGATCTGAAAATTGTATTTTTGTCACTCAGTCCGTAAAGCACTACTTCGCGGCCGCTTTGCGTTCGTGAAACACCGCCCACAGATGTCGTGACAAAATAGTACATTTTGACACTAGGCCGTGAAGAACTTTTCTGGCGAATATGAGGTTACAGGACGCGAAGGCGAGTTCTGTAATCATATGAGGCTCAGTCCGTAAAGCACTACTTCACGGCCGCTTCGCGGTCCGCAACAACAACAAACACCACCGACAGACGTCGTGAGAAAAAATATTTTTTTGTCACTCAGTCCGTACGGCAATACTTCACGGCCGCTTCGCGTCCGTGAAACACCGCCCACAGACGTCGTGCGTGACAAAAAATATTATTTTTCACTGTCCTTGAAGCACTACTTCAACCAGAAACACTACTGTAACCAGAAATAGTAGATTATATACCTAGGCCGGTAAAGTAAGGAATGTCTCAGATCACATGTAATTGTCGGCCGCGGCGAAGCCGAGGTCAACAAACATGTGATCTGAGGCTTCCTTATTTACTGGCCAAGGTGTGTATACTATTTTTCTGCTCGACGGAACCGGAACGTGGCAACTTCGTTTAGCGCCGCGGCCCGAAAGTTGACGCTTTCCGGCCGGAGGGCAGAAAAGTAGATTTTTTTCCGTGCTTTTTATGTGCTCGTCTGTAGTGACCACTAGTCAGCCGCCATGTGATTGCCATAAAATAAATGAGTCACATTTTTGTCACGTGACAGTAAATGATCAATCGTAGGTCGGGAATGGGCCGTGTCACTGACGGTCAGACGACCGTCATCTGACAGGCCGCAAATTGTGCTCGCATCGCTACCGCCGCGCAAAATCTGTCCGTTACATGGTAAATTCCGGCAATTTTTTGAAAACCATAAAAACAGACGTCCAAGCTTATCCCTGTGACAGCGGAACTGTTAATCTGTCACTGTCAACTGTTGAGTTTACCGGCACATGTGCCTCGTCAGTCCATCCAATCCTCAATTTGTGGCTACTCCATCAACCAGCCCGACACCAACTGGGGATGCCGCTCTTACCGACAGAGCCACACTCCATGAGTTACCTTCCGATCGAGCCGCGGAGAGAAAGGTAGCAAAAATTACTTCCGCGTCTTACCTCGAATAGCTACAGCTGTAGCATGTGACTATTCCAACTGACTGAATATTGTTATAAATAATTAATTGATCTGACTGCTGCTCCTACAATAAATATATATTGTTAACTTCTGAACTAGTGGTGATTTAATTACTGGAGACTAGACCTAAAACTCCACAAATTCACCCATGGCGCCATCCCTCCCGAAGGGAGGACACTAATACCGCCTGGCCATCGAGGAGGGATTACTAAATAATACATTTCTTCACTCGGCCATCGCCAATATTTGTGTTATGTCGTAACATAAATTGTCAAACTCGGGGTTTTCACTTTTTTCATAAAAAATTGTTATTATGAACATCTAGCAAAAGGCATTGGATGTTATTCCGTCTCCTCTAAAACAGTCTACCTCTTTCTGGCCCGTTGACTTCACCGACCGGAGTCGCTGATGGCCAAGAAGCACGTCGGGGGCAGCAGAAAAACTCAGAAAATTTTCCCGGACAGAAAATACATGGGGCCTGAGTCTCTTTAGTAATCCCTACTCGGTGGCCTGGCGTTCAGTCAACTGAGAAATCACATGGTCAAAAGTGAGGGAAACCAAGCCGGACAATCACAAAGGATTACCCGACATACGTCCTCTGCTTGCCACTTGTAAATATCCTACTAGCTCCTCTCGTTTGACCTTTATGATTATTTAACTCTTCGTCCAGCTGCTTCTGATGCTCCAGCCAACTCTCCCTGGTTAACCCTTTGCCTTCCTCAGTCGTTCGGGGAACCGGCTTCTGGAAACCTACACTTCTCCAGCTGACTCTGACCGACTCTTGGGACACCACTTCTTCTAGATAAAATCTTGTCAACATTTGACTCCTTCCAGGTATGGCATATCGATATCGATGTCGTTTTGTCCTCTCGATTGCTCGATCGCCATGTCTCTCAATTTCAACTGTTGTAATTTTTTTCAACTGAAGCTCCTTGGAATTAATCAATCGATGGGATGGATTTACCGATGCTAGTAAGACGAGCTTATGTACCAAAAATATTTTGGTATGACGATGACGCGAAAGTGGTGATCAGAATTATGTTGATTGATGTGGAGAACTACTTCGTGGCTGTGGATCTCGACCACATTCGATTCAGGTGATTCAGATCTCTTGTTTTATTGCGAGTCAAAGTAACTTCAATGTCAATCGACTAATGTTTTTATTTTCTTTCTAGTACTGTACACGATGAGAAAGTGTATTACCTAAATTTGTATTTGTTTGGAGCGATCGTACCCGAAAAGACTGTCCAACAAAATACAGGAAGGGAAATCAAAATTCAGTTGGTTAAGGCACACAAATGTAGAAATAATTAATTTTGTTTGTTGCTGTACGGAATCACTAGGGCAATCAAATAATTCACCATTTTTATTACTTTCAGTTCTCAAATGGTTGAGACTCGAGGAGACTGAGCAAAAAAATCCTCACATTTTGCCTGATACTGATAGAATTGACGACGAATTACCAAAAGTGTTAACGAAAGTTGCAGGTGAATAATTTTTTATCCCGTTTTTTATCTCCTGCAGGGGAGAAACTCTGTTAGTCTTTTGTTTTTGTAGAGTGGGACGACTTTGAGACTTATAAGCGTGAGAACAGACTGAACATCTGTCCTGATGTGCCTTCTTCAGACTCTGATGGGTCTGATGACGAGAGATACTTCCTATTTGCCGATTTCTAATAAATGACTACAAAAATCGTGAACAACCCGTCGGTGGATATTCTTCAACGATTAATTATACTTAAGTATAACTAATTATATTTTATAATAACAAGATGAGATGGAAAAGTCTTGGCTCAGGAATAACCTCAATAATATTCATCGAATGAAAATTGAGCCGGAGCAAACTCTTTTCAACATTGGTTAATATTCGATATTAACTAAGAACAATAAATAAACAAAAGAGGAAATACAACTGAAAATATTTGTTCGTTTTCTAAAAGAAAATTGGAAAGAATTGGCAGAAATGATTTCGGTTTGAAAAATTGTCTCGGCATTTTTTTTTTTTTTGAGTTTTTATGAACTATTTTTTTTGTTAATAGTTCAAAATCCATTAGCCTGATATTTCCGGGAATATTTTCAATAACTTTATTTTTACCTCATAATGTTGAAGACCTTTTTCGTTACACTTTCACTATTTCAGATCCATTTCTTGAGTGAAAATGAGATAAACAATCGCGCGATAATTCCTACAGCACTTTTGAAATTTTTCATTGATTAATTGGAGTGTGGATTGCGACAATAAGCCAAGAAGCAGTAGAGATTAAGAGAGTTCTTCGAGTATGAATGCCCAGTAAACAATAATTCGAAGATTTGCAGTAAAAGAACGCCATTTTACCGATAAATTACAGCAAATTATCAAATTTCGCCGTCTGGGTGCCGTCCAATAATCCAAAATTGCTGAATACAATAATAAAAAAATAATAAATTATGAAAATAATCTCAAAGATTTCGATAAACAAATGAGATCGATTTTTTTTATTTTTTCCGATTTTCTGAGAAATTAAAAATTCAAAATTTATCCCCCCGGTTATCGTAATCTTGTCTTGTCTTTAATTATGCATCAAAAAATATAGAGTCGATAGTCAGATTTACTTATACTGTTTAAAAATCCAAACAATGAACGCCACTTTAGATGATTAAAATAAAATTCACTTCGTGTCAAAACAAAAAGAAGAAAAATGAAAATAAAATAAAATTGGAAAATGACAATTTGTCTCATGTGAACCTTTGAAACATGAAAATTCTCGTAGAATTCATAATTAGCCGCGCTTAGTTGAAGCCCTACCCCCATTAGACGACAGTTGTCGAGAAAAGTTACTGGGACCGCATGAGAACCCGGCCTGTCCCGATTCGCATGTTTTCTGTGTATGAAAAAAAAATTCGTGGGAAAAATTATTGCCAAATAATAAATAATCTATGAACATAGATAGAAACAGATATTAAGATGTTGGTGAGAATACCGCAGGGGCCATTGACGACCGCCTTCAAGACTGGGTAAGCTCGTAGAATCAATTAATTGTAAAATATTTATACTCATACCCGGACGTAACCCCCACTTGCCCCAAATAAAACCCCCTAAAAGTATCAAAATAAATTGACAATGCTAGTTAAAATGAATATTACACCAACAAATCGCCATTTGTTCTTATTTCTCTCTTGGTAGACAAGGTCAACAATTTTCAAGCTAAAATGTTTAATGATGCAAGTATTTCTATTATTATCCCATTCGTATAAATTCAATTGACAATATTTGTATGTATTTTTTTTACTCAATCCCCATTTTTTTAATCGAAATTAATTTTGTACACCCAAACAAATTTCACAGATCGACCGCACGAATTTGACAGAAAATTCTATGAATTGTGCCTGACGTAGTTTTTTTTTAAGCCAATATTGACATTGCAAATTCCCGATAAACAATTCCGTCAATTGATTGCAAACCAAAAAATTGGTGTTTCTCAAACTCTACATCTCAATCAAAGATTTTTCATGGATTGAATTGCAGTTCGGCTCACACAAAGCACCTGGCCCCCTGGAGAAAATGTTTCTCCTCGGAGAGCAAGCCTCCAGAGGTATCGCAAAGTGTGACAGGTTTTCCCCCGCTCTCGGAGTCTCTGCCAAACCTCCCAAAAGCCATCTACTCGAGTGCGAAAGAGGAGCACCAGACGACTCAAATAACAGTCCTCTCGAATGGTCTGCGAGTGGCCTCGGAGAACCGTTTCGGTCAGTTCTGTACAGTTGGTGTCCTCGTGGACTCCGGTCCTCGTTTCGAGGTGGCCTACCCCAGCGGAATCTCCCACTTCCTGGAGAAGTTGGCCTTCAACTCCACCAAGAACTACGAGAGCAAGGACCACATAATGCTAATGTTGGAGAAGCACGGGGGGATCTGCGACTGCCAAGCCTCTCGAGACACCTTCGTCTACGCGGCCTCCGCGGAGCGTCACGGGCTGGACTCGGTGGCCAAAGTCCTGGGTGACATTGTCCTCAGGCCAAAGATCACGGATGACGAGCTGAATGTCGCCGCGCAGACTGTGGCATTCGAGCTGGAGTCCTTGCTGACGAGACCTGAGCAGGAGCCCCTGCTGATAGACATGATCCATGCAGCGGCTTATAGAGACAACACCCTCGGCCTACCCAAGATCTGTCCCCAGGGAAACATCGAGAGGATCGACAGGAGGATGTTATTTACGTACCTGAAGAATCACTACACCCCGAAGAGAATGGTCGTCGCTGGAGTGGGCATCGATCACGACGAGCTAGTCAGGTCTGTCGAGAAGTACTTCGTGGAGGACAAGCCCATCTGGGACGAGGATTCTAGTCTGGTTCTTGCTGACCGGGGAGCCAATATGGTTGACGAGTCTGTCGCTCAGTACACGGGCGGCTACATCGTCGAGGAGTGCAGTATTCCAGTCTATGCTGGACCAAGTGGCCTACCGGAATTGTCTCACGTCGTCGTCGGCCTCGAGGGCTGCTCCCACCAGGACCCAGACTTCATTGCCATGTGTGTGCTCAATATGATGATGGGTAATGATGTTTTTTCTCACAGTTTTGGGAAACATGAACTTGTGCATGTGACAGGGAAACATAAACGGTCGTAATGAAAAGATGACTTTCATTGAGATGGGCTTTTAGTTTCCAGACGGTCGACAAAGAAGTAGATGAATATAAATCGTTGAATTAAATTAGACGACGACAACTGCAAATTGAATTTGTGGCCAACCCCTAGTGCGGTGATGAGCCAGGGGTAGGTCAAGGGCTTCTGGGGCTCAATAAACCCACTCACTCACCGGAAATTCAATTAAACAAAATATTTAAGATAAGAAACCTCCATCCGGGCCTTAACGAAAAAATGAATATCAAGGGAGTTCCAGAAATGATAAGTGCGAGACTCAGATCGAAGTGTAAAACCCGGCGCTCGCACATTCGAAATGCGGAAATCGACGCTCGCACATGTAAAGGCGGACCCCACGCCCAGGGGGCCTAGCCTCGAGGGGGGAGTTTGTTCATTCAAAAAGGACTCCGATCTTGTCCTTGATGATATCTATCGATCGCACCAACTGTTCGCCCCGGAGTGTGAACGAAAAAAAGGGGAGGGTTCCAAAGGTCGTAAAACGTCGACATTTCATGAAATTATGAATTTCGATTTTCGGAGTGAAACCAATACAGTAAAAACTCTTTAAGAGATGACTCGCTAACGTATGAACGCCCCGTCGCATGAGGAGAATCGTTCCCCCACTCTAACATTTCCCTCCCAACGCTCTCACTCGCTGGCGTTTCCCTTGATCAATTACTGTTGCCTCGTGTATGGTTGTCTGTCCGGCGAGCTCGCTATAGCGATTCAGCGTCTTATCAGTATGACGATTAGATACATCTTTGGGGCTAGGAGAGATGAGCACATCACTCCTTTTTGTCTGCGGCTTGGTTGGATGACCTGTGAGGCGCGCAGGAAGTATTTCCTAGCTTGCCTTACCTATAAGATACTGAACTCTGGCCAGCCGGATTATTTGGCTGATTTTTTTGTGGTCAATCAAGCCTTGCGGCCGGTAAGGGGTGAGGTGACTCCCCTGATAATCAAGCCTTTTCGTACGGAGGTCATGAAGTCCTCCGTCCACGTGTCTGCAGCCTACCTGTGGAACTCTATTCCGGCCAATGTGCGCAACCTACCCTCCTTCCCTTCCTTCCGTGTGGCAATGCGAAGTTATCTCTTGAATATCGCTTGAGTTAACTCCCTTCCCTACTTCTTTCCCCCTTCTTGTACTTCCTCACGTTTATTGGGGTGCCGCTATTGCCTCGATCTACTTTTTATTACTTACATTTATACATTTAATTATTATTATTATCATTATTAGGCGTCTGCTAAGGATTTTGCAGTTCATGAATACTCGATGTTTTTCTTTGTTCTAATTTCTGTGCTTCGCTTTGGTGGTTTTACCACCTTATTTCTTTTGTACAACATACTGTACAGCAATCAATCAATCGCTCTCTCCCTCGCTTCCATTACCGCACCACCCGGAGCCGTTCATTGGTTCGTTCCCCCACTAGCCCAGGTACATGCATCTCTTTCCATTCGTGACGCTCGCAGTCTCTCAGAGTCGGAGAGAGGGAAACTCGATAAACTATTTTCCAAGAATCCAGACCCCGCTACGGTATCTCTTAACCCTCGAGCACTCGCGCTATGGTCTCAGCGCCGCCGTTTTTGTAAGTTTCATGATGTCTCTAAAAATATGAGGAATTAGGCTCTGCCTTTTTACAAGTTCCTCGAATAATATGTTCCGATGAGAGTAGACACGCCTCGGTTGCCCTAAATTGACTATTTTTTTTAAATCAATTTTTTTGTGGAGTGCGGCAGGCGAGCGCAGCACTCACCGCGCGAGTACTCTCGTAGTAGAAATTTGACGAGCGGTGTTGACGACTCTGGTGACAATCGCAAGCGGCGCGTGGAGAGTGAGGGAGCCTTCTGGCAACGTTGCACTCGAGAATACACGGGCGGCGCAGCGCTTGCCACGCGAGTAACGACGTTCGGCCAAGAGGCGCGAGTGCTGGAGGGTTAAGGAGTTTTTACTGTAACTTCCTATCGGATAGTTAACAATCTAGATACCGTTCGGTTGGAGGCACATTTGGGCCTTAAATTCAGATCCTCCATTTAAGTTGTAGGACTTTTCAATTGACTTTTAAATTCCCAACAGGCGGTGGCGGAAGCTTCAGCGCTGGTGGTCCTGGCAAAGGCATGTACACACGCCTGTACACCAATGTCTTGAATAGGTATCACTGGCTGTACAGTGCGACAGCCTATAATCACGCTTATGCTGACACTGGACTCTTCTGCATTCACGCGTCATCGACACCGACTCACGTCAAGGAGATGGTGCAGGTGGTGGTGAAGGAGTTGGTGGCCATGGCTGGACCCATGACAGAGAGCGAATTGGCGAGGGCCAAGAAGCAGCTGCAGTCCATGCTCCTTATGAATCTCGAGCAGAGGCCGGTGGTCTTTGAGGACATTGGTCGGCAGGTGTTGGCGACTGGTGTTAGAAAACGGCCGGAGTATTTCATGCAGGAGATCGAGAAGATCACGAGGGAGGATGTGCACAGGGTGGCCAGGCGTCTCCTTAAGTCACCACCCAGTGTTGCTGCCCGAGGAGAGGTCAGGAATGTGCCCACTCTTGCCGACATCCAGGCCGGACTTCTCGACGCTCAGGGAAGGATGCCCGGGACTCGGAGCAGACTATCACTCTTTCGCTAGCTATTGAAAATCTTCCGTAAATTAATTTGATTTTTCACTCGTTCGTTTTGTTTTTCACAGGAATTACTCATCTTCAGGACTCAATTGTATAAAATTATGTGATACAGATTCTTATTAATAAATTCCAAAGTATTTAGACACAATTCAACGGTGGGAACTTTATCGACGGAACCGGTTTAATGTAACGGCACAAAATTTCAACTTGTAAATAAATCTTGTTACTGATAGGATTATTGGTATTTGTATTATTTTGAAATAAATTTATTTGTTTCGCTTGAGTAGCTGAAACAGAAATTGGAGAAGGCTTAATTAGAGCGTCCACCGGGCAAATTGCAGAGCTCTACCTTACCCCTCGGGTACATTACCCGGCCCCCCTTTAGATGTCTTTTTTTACTATTTTATCTTACCCCTTCTTCGGTTTTTACGATTTCTCAATTCTTCTCATAGTTCAATTACTCAGACATTACGCCCTCTTCCTTGAAGTCTTCCCACGCGGTTTACGACCTCGCGGAACGACCGAATGACAAATACTATTTTTTCAGTACTGCTCTTCACTTTTCCTCGACCGGGGATTGGTACGGACTCTTCCGCGAACTCGAGAAAGTGAAAATCACTACGGAAAAATATCGTTCCTGGGCTATCGTTATGGGTTTTTTTGACTCGTGTGGTTGGCCGCTGCGCGTACGGCTCGGCTTGCCAACTCCACGCGAGTAAAAAACCCGATAGCGAAATATACGGTAAATGTTAAGAAAAGCCCCCCGCAGTAAATCCATTTTATTGGCAAGAATAATTTGAATTCAATTTCCTTTCGTGTTTGTATACATCCTAGAAGGTCGGAATATTACTTTAGATATATCCTATGGTGTTTGTTATGATAGGAAGTGGACATTGAGTGGGGAGAAAGATTAACGTCTGACACACACCCGAATAGTAGACAACCTTGACCAATACAATGCTGAATATTCTCACAATAAATGCCATCTCAGTATTAAATCAACAGTGATACAGTGAACATGAATCTCGAGGAAATTTTCGTGATGTGCGCGGACTTACCGAAATGAAGGATGACCGACCGAAATACGAGGTAAGTGACGAACACCATTACGATTATTTAGCCGAATTGTAGTCCAGACGTAACGTTTGCTTAAGCAACAGATTCCAAACCATTTTCGAGACTGTTGCCGAACACTATCCCCCCGAACTACACCACAACAATCGTGAATGTGACGTAGACAGTGGCCCGCCTGACTCCGGTGACAATAATATTTATCAAAATTTCTTGCTATTAGGAGGTATAGCGGCGGATAAGAGTTGCTAGTGTCACTTTCATGATTGTTCATCATCTTTCTGTTATCCTTTCTCTAAATCCATATGAAAATCTGTTATTTTGGAAGCAAAGCACCATCACCTCTACGGGGTTGGCTCCGGGTGACGCAAAGAGCGGTGAATCGTGACGTAGTTCCGGAAACTTCAGCTGTGCATAACTCACGAAGGAATCGTTTCCGATAGCTGGCGTTTTTTTCAGAGTGCTTAGAATTACCTAACGCAGATCTCTGCAAAATTTCAGGAAAATCGAAGGTGGGGGGTCTTTCTTAACCTTTAGCGGGTAATAGTCAATTACATCTGAGTGTTGACAAATTATATTTGTGGATATGTAAATTTGGATATTACATACACGATGTTCATAAAATTACAAATATTCTAGATTTATTCAATTGTAGATTGAAAATATAGACACGAACTGTCACTTACATTGACAGATTTCGTCAATTGGCTAAATGATTTCGCATTGCTGAACAACGTAATATTGAGAATTCCTTGTAGATAATGCTCATGGCTGACTTCCAAGCCCCGGTAGTATTCCCCAAAATTCGCGTGCTCGCCCAACCCACCGGGATAAGCAATTCGACAGGTCATTCTGGAATTGTCCGCCAGCTGGGCCTGTTCAGCCGAAATCATTCTCTCCACTAAATATCTCTTAGTCTCCTCTTGCGAGTGCTTTGAAGCATATAAAGTTCTAACACCAATTGGCAAATTCGCCAAGACGATATTCACGCATTTTTGCCAGCGAGGTTTCTTGGCTTCATTTCCATCCACGTCAAGTAATGAAATCACTCGATCGTTAATTTCGGCATTAAGAAATTCCCATGTCTGTACGAATGCATGCATCATAATCAAGTTGGCTTGAATTCTGGTTGGAGTTTTCTCGAACAGTTTTGCGAGCTTTGAAAAGTAATCCGGAGAAGATACCATGATGATTTCGGTGTCATTCACTCGGATTGATGGTGGTAGCAAGTGATTGATGTGCTCCTTCCAGGCAATGGTAGGGGCCAACTCAGAGAGTTGTGCGATCGTCATAGGACTATAGTTACGTGTGGTGGTGAAAAGCATCCCATGTAATTCCCATAGCTGAATAATAAGTCACCACTTAAAAGGATCCTTAAATGTCTAGTACGAGTCCATCTAAACCTTAGAATTGAACCTTGGTTCGATATGATGTATCCACGGCTCCTACGTTCATTCTAAACCTCAATTTGTTGGAAATAACCATGTTGAGTGCCGCGAATCCCAAAAATACATACCTCACCACTCTTTCCGTGACCCAGGACCAACGGCGTGAACGTGGTGGTGTCTGATCCCAAAGACAACACATGTTGACTCAGAATCAGACGAAGGACAACACAAGCATGATGTTAAAAATGATCAGCAATGGTCACTCAAACAGTTAACCCATACAACTTCTCCAACCCTTCTGTCAATAAAAAAAAATTATGAAAAATTCTTCTATTGAAGAATTAAATCTTCACGTGTCATTTCCCCCAAAAGGGGTTCTCAGATTCGACCTTGCGGCACGGAAACCTACATTTTTCCCAAGTTTCAATAAATTTAGTCAGCTGGACCTATACTGGACATTTACCGACTAAAATATTTAGCAATGATAAAGTTTGAATCTGGTTACATTTTCTATGCTCATCTCGAATTCTACCATAGCGGCCATGTCCTGCCTGGCTAGTTCTGGATCGGCTCCAAGCATGACTGTTATGTCCACCAGGAAATTTAGATACTGCTCTGGCGACACTCCGTTATCCATCGAAGGATATCCGTCCAGCTGAAAAGTGCAATAACATTAAATGAATATTAACTGCTTCAGTCCTGAATCTTAAAACATTAAAGACATTGTGAGTTCTAACATGCTTTCGGTAATTGTGTAGTAGATTCACACCAGAAAGTGCATCCTGATCTCGGGTGGGTTCGGCTTTCGGACTCGTGTTTACGAGCGTGAATTCCCACAAGTAAACGTTTTAAATATGAGGTAAATATTCGAAGTGACTAGAGCCGCAAACTAACGATAGCGGTTAGAGTGACACAAGTTTACTCGCGGATCACCTTGATATTTGTAATGACTCCGGAAGTGGGGTGCAGCAGTATCATGACAATCTATGTGAGTTTTTGTTTAAACCTAATACTGATTTTCGGGTGGCGGAAAAAAATCCCAAGAAAAAAATCCTCTCTTGCCATGTTCGATTAAAAAAAACTGTGATAACGCATGGGCGGCCCCTTGTGACCCTTGTGATAATACGTAGGCGGCCCCTTGTGACACCTTTTTTTTACCCTTATGTGGTGAGTTAGTTTTGCCAAGACAATACGGTATCTTTTCGGGATTTTTTTTCAGGGACTCCTGACTTTCACAGCCGGTTGAATGAATTTCACACGATTAAGAAACGTCACACCCCTCACCGTAACGATGCCCTTGTCCACCTGCCAGTTCGACGCATTCGTGAAGAAATTATTCTGCACTTCGAAGAATTTTATCTTTTTTTACTGACAAAAGGG
>JAPYZM010003098.1:0-11970 GCA_030522845.1 Psyttalia concolor
CCAACTGTTATGCCTTCAGTCTGTCATAGGTCTGTTGGTCTTTTGTATCTAGCGCCGGCTTATTCAGCCGCGCTAGATGTCACTCTCAGTCTTTTCGAGGCTGTCTCTACATGTTCTGTAGAGGTTTCACCTCGTAACGAGAAAAATCTCGTTACACAACTGATGTTCTTTTCTTGATTGATTGAACTGCTTCTTCTGGAGTTGTTGAGTTTCCTTATTCTTTTGTCTGGAGTTGTGTGTTTCGCATCGGTTTTCCCCTGTCTTTTCGTAATTTTATAATATTCCTTAATAAATAGAATTTTTTTATATCCACGGTCTTTTCAATATGATAGAGTCGGCAACACCAAGACTCCTGGCCTTGGTGGGATCCCTAACATCACACTGAAAGCCATACATGCGTTGCCAAGCAAGTTCTTGAACATGTACAATGAGTGTCTTAGGGAAGAGATTTTTCCTGCAAAGTGGAAACAACAGAAGCTGGTATTTCTGCCGAGAGGGGAAAAATCACTGCATGAACCTTCATCGTTTCGTCTACTCTATATGTTGGATACAATTGGAACGGTACTCCAGCGCATCGCCCATAGGAGAATAGAGGCAGCCATCGAACGGCTACTGGCAGACAACCAGTATGGCTTCGGGAGAGGCCGATCCACTGTTGATGCCATCAATCTGGTCACTGATACCCCTAGAGAGGCGATCTCGGGGGAAAGATGGCTGGGCGAAACTGAGAAGTATTGCCTACTGGCAACACTAGACATTAGGAACGCTTTTAACTCCTCTCGATAGGACTTCATCATGGAGGCACTGGAGAGATTTAACGTACCCGAGTACCTGCGGAGGATGGTAGACGACTACTTTACTGGGAAGATCCTTAAGTAGGACACGGATTGTGGTCCCAAAGAGTACCGAGTCACCGGAGGTGCCTCAGGGCTCGGTACTGGGCCCTTTTCTGTGGAACATCATGTACGAGGGCCTGCTGAGACACGGCCAGCTAGTGTGATCCTTGTGGCTTTTGCAGACGATGTGGCTGTCGTCATCATAGACAAAACATCAAACTCACATTCAAGAGGACTTTGTAGGTAGTTCCCCGTTGGAAGGACTCAGTTCGCATGAGCCTGGCTGACCATAAAGCGGAAACAGTGCTTGTTATGAGCAGAAAGTGTTGGAAACAATCGCACTGCGGATCGGGGATTATGAGCTTCCATCCCAGTCTTATATTCGACACTTGGGAGTGATGATTGATGCTCCGCTCAATTTCGAGCAGCAAGTAGAACACGTTACAACGAAGGCGTCCGGGGTCCGAGCTGCCTTATGCCGTCTCATGCCGAATATTGGAGGGCCCGGGCAGAGTAGACGAGTGCTGTTGTCATCGGGGATTACTTCGGTACTCACCTATGGCATCGGCAGCTCGGCAGATGTGCTCGAATTTCGGTATTTCAGATGGTCAGGCCTGTGCACCAGCTCACTGCCCTGAGAGGAGCCAGTCCATTCCGCACAATGTTCGATGTTGCTGTGGGTGTTATAGCCGGGATGATGGCAATTAAAGTACTGCCCGAAGAACGAAAATCTCTGTGCCGGCGAAAACGATCAACCGAACTGAGTTTATCTGAACTCAGAACAGAGAAAAGGCGTAGGAGCATGGAGCGATAGCAGTCCAAGTAGGACGCGTCGCTGAAAGGAAGATGGACTTATCGCCTTATCCCGCAGATAGAAGTATAGGTGGACCGTCAACATGGTGAGGTTAACCATTTTCTAACGCAGATACTTTCCGGACATGGGTGTTTTCCGGGCGTAACTTCATAAATTCAAACATAAAGAGTCCCCGAATTGCCCCTCAGGTACAGGTATCGAAGAAAACACGGAGGATGTGTTTTCCAGATGTCCACGTTTCAGAGTAAGCCGTTGGGAGCGGGAGTCTAATCTCGGTGGGACCATCCGGCCAGAGAATTTACTGGGGGCCATTTTGTCATCAGAGACAGCCCGGAACGCAACAAGCCACTTTGCGGCGAAAGTCATGAAGGCGCTCCGTGAGGAAGAGCGTGTCCGAAAGAGTGTCCGCTGCGCAATAGGAAGAGCCACCAGTACCTCCTCTCCACGCCCAACTTTTGAATGAGTAGGAAGCCGTATGGCCTAGCCTCGAGTAGAGGAAGAGTAACAGCTGAGCCCTCTCTCGCGAAGTAATACCTAAGGGCGGTACCGCGAGGTCATGAAAGGTTAGTGGAACCGTGTCACTGGAGTTTATTGGGTATTGTTAACGTATTGACCAAGTCCCATACTCACTTGACGGGGGTAAAACCCTATTTTCCTCCCTCATGTTGTTGTGCGTAAATGCATTCTCCCACAGACGAAAAAAACACACACACACAGACAGACAACTTGATAAAACATATCGGGGAGGATTGGACAGGTCATCAACCGTCGAGATATCATGAAATTATGAATTTCGATTTTCGGGGTGAAACCAATAACTTCCTATCGGAAAGTTAATAAAGAACACCTTACGCAAATCGAAGAGAACAATGCCGAAGCAAGTGTTCGAAAGGACAGCCTAGAATTGCAGGTCATCATCTCGTCAGGATCTCGTCCGGAACAATTGCAATAATGGCCGGGGACATATGGAAATTATCGCTTTCGTCAAAGATTTCTATGCTCTGTGGGGGAATTGAGAGGTGTTGCATAAATAGACGAGTGGCTACCAAGAGACAAAGTAGCCGGACATTATCACCAGACAGGGAAACATCAAGGTATTGGAAGTACGGATGGCCAGAGACATTTCCTCCCCAATGAAGTCTTAGCAGAGAAGCAAAACCCAAATCCACAGCCCCGGTAACTGCGATCATCAAATCGGAAAAATATTCAGAGTCAACCAATCGCTCAAATTCATTGGACAATTTAGCAATGAGAAGAGATATTCGAGCCTTGGTCTCACAAACCCAGGTGATCCGACTCCAATCAGCCATACACCGCACAGTCCTAGGGGTCCAACCAAGGTAGGTAGTCGACTAGGGCTAGCATTTGGTCGGACCATACTGGGAAGACCGAGCAACTGATCCTCAACATCCACCATGAACGAGCTTGGCAGGCTGGTAATACAAAGGACCTGATAGAAAAAAAAGCCACGACCAGGACAGGAGTAGTTCATTTGCTAAGCGATAAATCTGGATAATTGATTTTTGTAAGGAATCGGTCAATAGACTAGCAATAAGGAAAATATTAATTCTTGGAGATAGTCTTATTGAATATGTTACCATTATATCTTACGGATAACAATAGTTTTAGTGGCAGAGTGTGACATATTGGGACCGACCAATACGTCGATTATAAAGAAATGTTCAAATAGTAAACTAAACAATGTTGGTTGACGTGAGTTAGAGATATGATCTTTCTGTACTGGTATCCAGACATTTTGCAGCAGTCACATGGTGTCCTCTGAATACCTAAACAAGCAGTTTCACGGTTTTGCATAGCCCAGTGCATATTAATGGACTGTTTGATAGTGTGAGTTTCTGTTGTTATGTCCGGACATATTACCCGCGTCGGAGGACAAGTTTTGAAATTTATGTCCTATTTTAAGCGAGAATTCTTAATTTGATTTTTTAGGGACGACGCTTTATTTTCTTTTTATTCTTACCTAAGAGTTGTATAATTTCAGTGGGTTAAAGAGTAATAGAAAAATTAAGGAGTTCAACAGAATTTTAGGTATTTTTCTTCAGTAATTAAATACTCTTCAAAGTGTCATTTATAATAAGGGAACTAAGGTATTCTTCAAAAATATCTCTATCCTTGCAGTGATTTGTGAATCTAGATTTTTAAGAATTGATCGTTTTATTCACTAATTATTTCTAACTGGATTGTGTTGTGCATTCCTCGGTCAATTCACTGTTTCTCCGCCAGTCAACTATTACGGATACTTAAGAGAGATGTCCGCCTTCCACTCTTCATTTAACGTTGGTTTGTAAGTTGAATTGTTTTTCTATCTTTGTTGAAACACGCCCAGTGTTTGTTCACTAGAAATTCTCTTAACATGCAGCCAACGCTTTTAGGGTCGATTAAAGGATTCACTATTCCTCATTTTTAATCCGCATCTATCCTCTACTATCATTCGAGAATAGTTCCAAATGTTAACTTGATTCAATTCTGAGCACCGAACAAAAAGCAAACCGATTCCGATGGTAATGTTCGCCAAGAAATTGATGTGTACTCGCGAGAGCGTTATTCGTGTCTAGTTCTTCTTTTTCCCTCAATTGCCTTTTCGGGTGTTGAATTTTGCAATTATTGGGAGTGGGAGAGGTGGTGTGATTTCCCTCTCTCAATTCGTCGGGTTTCTCGTCGGACTATTGTTGGGGAGTTGTACAAAATTTTTTCTAATGCTGCGATTTCGGTGTGCAGGTGGCCAGCAAGAAATGCATACGCTCGGCATTCCTTAATTTCCTGTGTGGCTTGAGAGCCAAGTTAACAGAAATAATTTTCGGAGAAATTTTAACGAATGAATTGTAACTGGGCTAATTAATTTATCTTAGTTGGATTAATTAGGAGGCCACGAATAAAGAAGAAGGGGATTCAGTTGGCCATAATGATGTATTTACAAAGAATATTCTATACAGAGGATAGAGTTGGCGTAGCTGGTCGGCCAGAAACTATTCTCAGGGGAAGGAGGTAAGGCCAGGCAGCAAGCCATACGCGGGACAGTTTTGCGGGCAATATAAAAGAGAAAGGGGGAGACTCGACGGGAAAACTAGGGGCAAAAATACGGGTCCACGGTTGGGGTGACGAGAGGGAAGGAGTTCACGGGGGACAGAATAATCCGAGGGGGAAGAAAGAAAAGGATAAGACAGGGCACTCACTCCTTCCTGGTGACTCTCGACAAGGTGAAGGCCTCCTCCACAGCAGAGACCCGTATCCTCCAAAAAATCGGCAAAGGGCTAGCCAGTCTTCTCACTGTTGATACGAGGTTTAACGTGACACTTATCCTAACAGCACCCCGGGACGTTCCGCAACCAAGTGCCCCGGGGTTTTCTTCGTTCCTTTTCCTTATCCGGATCGTGGTCCTACGTCACGACCAATCGGGCAATTCGGGTGATGTGATGGGCCAATCCATTCGTTCGAGTGGAACCTTTCGGCAACCGTCTTATGGTGGGATCCTGGGGGGAATTTCCCTCGTTGTCCATAGCTCGGGCGGTGTGGATAAGAGTGAAGTTGAGCGGTGACGTCACAGGCGTCTCGAAGGAGTATCGCGAAGGCCGGTACATGAAGGTGTCTGCTGGGTGAGCGCTGAAGGGGAAAGGGGAAGGCAGGGAGGGAGTTACTGAGGAGGGGAGGACCAACCGTGGTCGTTTTACTTTTAGGGGGCACTTACAGACTAGGCTAGCTTAAATATTAATGGGTAGAAATATAGAAGTAATTATTAATACTAAAAATGTACAAACTATGCGGATGTAGGTGATATAATGGTGGTATGGGTGACTGTGGAAGGCGGCCTTGGCACAGAATATTTTAACGAAATTAATTTAAGACTATCTGGACATTACACTGTCAATGATGACAAGTGTTAGTGAGACAAAACCGTGGCGTCGCTTGCACCAGCAAATTGAAGCTTTGACGAGTCTTGGAGACTCCTTGTAAGTCAGAATACGGCAGAATACGTTCGAGAGCTCAGGCCTTCAACCACACTGCTATGAGTCAAAGTCCCAAGTCGGTAATAATTAGCAACGCGAGATGCCTTCCCAACAGACTCGCTTTATAACCGAACTTCTTCATTGAATATCTTCTATTATCTAACCTGCAAATGTTACATCAATTCACATACACCTCAATCCCCTACGTGAGTGGACCTCCCTGAGAGTTGAGAGAGCTGGCTGGACACTTTGGGATCATTGACGGCCCCAGAACCCAGCAATCTATCAGAGTACAGGCAGTACGACAATTAGAGAGGGCAATCAGTGATAGTCTAGTAGAAATATCTACTAGTTAGGAGGGAAGACTAAAATCACAATTTTACCACTCAGTAGTAACGTAGTGGGTGGTATAATCCTAAACGTCAAACTGCTCAATAAAAAAATCACTTCTCTCCCCTTAATCAGAATTAAGAAATGAAACTAACTGATTTCGGTGCATTATTAATTACCTAATGGATGTAAATGGCCTGCATTCCGTAATTTGAATACAACCGGAGAAATCAATTGTCAAACTACTCGGAAGCCGTGCACAGCTCTTCTTTGTTTAATCAGGATAGCCGCTCCCGTTTAATGAACTAACTAATTTCTCTCTTTCTTCGTCCCCCCCCCCCCTCTATTACAATTAAGAAATCAAACTTACCATTTTTCATTCCTAGTTAATGGTCAAATGTACGATAGCGGCTTCATCACTTGATTTTAATGGATAGGGGAGAATTTAGTTTTGAAAGCACCGGAAAACTTCGAGTGACTCTTCGACGTTGAGAGAGCTTCGATTGGCCACTCCACACTATAGAAAAAATTAATTGCTATCCAGCTGGTACATATTAATGGAACCAATGTCAATCGATAAAGAATCAAATTCTCATTCAGTGGAGAATCAGTGTCATTCCTTCATCGCAAACATCATAGGAGGAATGCATTTTCGAAACACCGAGCAGTGCCCGTCAATGGATACGGACTTCTCGCCTCGACTGGGCGTGGAGTGGTGAGCCATATTTAAAAAGTCACTGCTCCCCCTCATCGTCTAGAGAAAGAGATGAAACTCATATCAATCAATTGACGGTATTATGGAAAGAGAGTTACCATAAAACTAGACTCAGGACAAACATAAAGTATCGGAAGAATGGACGTTAGCTTTAAAATTATGCCTGGAATACATCACAAGAAAGCAGTTTCCAATCAGCTTGAGTTATGGCATTACCATCCACAAGAGTTAAGGGTTTAATGTTACGTCTTGTTGTCATGTACGTCGGAAACACTTTTTTTCCGCTGGACAGACTTGCCATAAATACATAAAATCATTGAACCTTTGCCAAAAGTATGCAATACACTGTGGGTATTCCAGCCGAGAGTAATGGACGATATCCAAATACAGAACCAAAAAAGTTTTATTGAAACCTCCATTATCGGTTTGTGTAATGTAAATGGAACTTCAAGTTCTCCCAATCCTGTAATTCAATGTACTTTTCATTCTTCTGCGCTGCGATCTGCATTCTCCATGACCACAATTCCATTATGAAGTTGGTAGACATTAAAAATCAAAGGGACAAGCAGTGCATAAAGCAATGGTTGGATGCCCTCTGCCGAATAGGATCGTTAACTGCTCGTTGTTGATTCTACCGAGTGCTAAAGTGGAGCAACATCAGAGTTAACCAGGCTTGGGAGCTATTTGACAGGAGCTCTTCGAAAAACTATTCTATTCCATCTTCTCAATCTTTAAACACAGTATTCAGTGGTTTATTTAGAAATCCCAATTATTCGACTGGAGTTGGACCCAACACAAAAGAAATTGCCATTGACCCTTAAAACGTTACGTCTTTACTATTATAATCATTAATGAAGAAGTTCATCCATTTTATGTATACCTTTAATTTGTTCTTCTAATCAATCAATTTATTAATTTTTGAATATATTACGTGAACATAGATTTCGATGATGAACTGGTTTTTGTTTTCCTAAGAGGTTTTTAATCTTCCTTTAGCGAATGATAAATTCGCAAATCCTTGCTACCAACTTCTCATAATTTCACAGAATTTTTTACTTTTACGCGACTGATGAGACTGACATGGTTTGTTGATGAAGATCCAAGTTTTACAATGAGACTTCTTATCCAATTTATTTCCATTGATCATTTTCAGGTTGACTAATGTGTCTCAAGAAAAATGTCACTTTAACTTGCTCAACATGCCTGCAGAGTTTCATTGCCAGACCCGTTCGTAGTTTCATATGTTGAGTCAATGACGGCAGGTTCAGTAACAAAAATGCGAGACCATCGATTTCCTGTAAATAAACGAAATTGATTAGTTTAATTAGTAAATGTAAAGAGAATGGAGGGATATGAAGTTTATAACTTGTGATGAGACGGATCCTCGTATTACGAGGAACTTTTAAGCAAATATTATAGAATAGCATTAAAATTACGAAATTAATGAAAATGATGCTGGTTGAGATATGCTGACTGAACCTTGACATTCGAAGTCTATAGTTCGACTTGGTCGGGGCTTGGACCGATGAAATTACGTTCAGAGTTCTTGGAATACTCATCAAATATCTTCAGAAAGATCAGGCTCTCGTTAGACTACTTCATTCAAGGCTCGCCATATGCTAGAACTATCCTCGTCATGACGAAGATGGGTCATATCAGACTCAGAGCAGGCCCGGGTAGGATTAAGCCTAGCTCATCTATAGGAGAACCTCGCCGATATTGACAATCATGATTTTCGCCTTGAGTCCTGAGCGAGTGTCAAGTTAAAATCGGACTGGCAAGTGAGTTTCGTTGTGCGAACTTGGCAGAACTTTTTCGCTTGCGTGTTGTCATTTTTTAAAAATGATGGTGGATCGCCAGCGGTAATTTAGAATGGAGAGAGGATCATCATCTTATAAAGCACAAAAGTTCCTCAGTGTATAAAAAACAAGCCGAGAAATAATGGATCTGAAGCAGTGGATTCACGTGAATGTAGTATGTTGAAGACAATGATGATGGTTTCATCCGCCAAAGACATGACATTGAGGGAAATGATAATTGTGAGTTAATTAACAGTGTTAGTGAAGGTGACTTGACTATGAGAAAATTTGGTAAGCCTTCGTTGGAAGATTTTGCAGTCTTGCGGTTCAAAGATTGAAGAAGCCCTGATATTGAAATCTCCAACATGCCCTGCATTTCGAAGCTTTAGAAAGCCCTGGGTTTCTAGCCTTCCACAGGCCTTATGGTCGACGATCTAACCCTTGTTACGATCTAAGCTCAGGCTGGTTAAATCTCCCCTGAAGCCTCGTCGAAACCTGTTCCCATCGTCGCCAGAGAAAACGAGAAAGAGAACGACGAAACCCATCATTGCCAAATGCAGCCTTAAAGCCTTAAAGGAAGGAGTAAGACGGATCTTCCCCCGAGTTGGTTCGATTAACTTGGGAAAAAGCGGGTCGAAAAGAAAAGATATATGGGAGGAGAACACTTTTGTAGATACGGCAAATGGGGTTCATATATAGTAAATTTAAAATTGAAAATGAATAAAAAGATTTAATAATAACTTATAAGGAACGAAAAAGTTTAGTCATTAATTTCTGTAAATTTTTTTCACGACTTTTTCTTATGTTAAACTAAAAACTTGTTTATTAAAAAAAATATATATAATGCAACATTTTGTCTTGAACATTTTAAATTAAAAATTTGCATCCCCTTCACACAAACGAACCCTCCCGATTGTTGCGGACACTGGGTTATACGGTGACTCGAAATGGTATACAAAAGGTGACCCCTTGAGTTGACCAGACCGTGACTAATAAAAACAGATAGTGACTGACAAGATGGTTTTGAGCAGTAATTCTTGAGGTTGAGAACTAATTGTGTAGGACAAAACAGTAAAGTGTACGTATGGGTCAAACCAGTATGGATGAGAAAGAATACCCTCTATTCCCTTTTATGTTATAAAAAATGAATAGTTTATTTTTGAGAGTCAAATAATACAGAAAAGATCAGTGATAAAATCGAGGAATAAGTGTGATATTTGGATGTAGAAAGATTAGTGTAAATTTTGTTGTGTTATGATTGGCAGTTGATGAAAAGGGGAGGGTACGATCACTCAGATGCGTTGATCCGAAGCTGGAAGTTCTCATTTTCTTGAGTTAAAGATGGTAGGGTGAGGAAGGCTGCCGTCGGGAGTGCAGACTCGGGGTGAGGCGAAGACTCTGATACTGGCAGTACCGTTGATAGTGTTGATTAGGGCTGGAAGGTGCTGGTAGTGTTGATAACGTGGTGGTATTGATATCGGTTGATGGTTTCTGAGCCAGTTGAAATAATCAACCAATGCAGTGAGCTGGTTGATCGGCAAACCCTTCATAACTGGGGCTCAGTAGAGTCACATATACCACGGGGAGCGACTTTACTTGATTAGAGCCAACGGCCTGTGTCTCTCTGGTAATTGACGATAATGTTGAAGACGGATAACTGGTCGACTCCGCAACCTTTAGACCGGCTGAACTTGATGATTGGAGGCCTCCGTTGTTGGGCTAAGCTGTCTCCGGGTTTTCAGACGGACGATTGGTTGACTCTACAACCTTTAGACCGCGTGAAGTTGCTGGCCGAAGGGACTTGAAGGCTGAGTCTGGAGAGTAGTAATCACGACTGGAGTTGACATTTGTAGACCGGCTTCAGGAACTGCGCTTTCAGATGGCTGATTGGTCGACCCCGCGACCTTTATACCGTGCTGAACTTCATGGCTCCTGAAGGCTGGCGACTAACTCGAAAATCGTAGACCACTGGATGACGACACTGGGGACTTGCCTGAGTCTGGGAACTGAGACTCGATGGGCGTTGGCACTTGTCGGGCGACTTCGGGAACCACGACTGCAGATAACACTGTAGACTGAACATCCGAACTGAGGACGAGAAGCCGAAGTCCCCTTTTATATGATTTGGCTCCCATAAGCTCCCATGCTTTGGTTCCCCTTCTCATTAATATAGAAATAGGTCGCTTTGAACACGGCGTTTATGGAGAAAACCTCCGTTGCTAGGTGGTCTCTATGGTTGATTTTAATGACTAGAAATGAATGCGTGCTACACGCGCCGATAATTACGTTTGTGGTGCTTTCACATGAATTTATATTTCGTTGGATTAAACCAATTTTCCAACCACTTTACCCTCAAAACGCATATACACAGGGTGTCCGAGATAAAATTGTACACCCAAATAACTATTGAATGAGGGCAGGAATCGAAAAATCTTTCAACTAGAAGTTGTAGGGCTCCAAGGGGGTTAAATAATGAGATGCATGTTTTGAACATGAGTCTTCATGTTTTTATGCTACACGCATAAGGTCACTTTTTTCATATGGGATCAAAAATTTTCTTGTAACAAAAGTTGTTGTACTCCATGAGACGAATCCAATGACGTCACACATAATGTGTTTTTTATGCTTTCTGAGCTCGAAAATACTGAAAATGGAACTTGCCAACGATATTCCAAGTTCAAACACGATAAGCAGAAAGTGGCCTTTAAATAAGAACAAGCAAACACCAAAGTGTAAATACCAGAGGTATCTGGTGTACCTACGTGTTTATTGGTTGTTAGCTCATACGAATCGGGTCATTATTGAGTTCAGATTATTTGTGAGTGATTTCGCGTATCATGGCTTATTCCGCAAATGAAGTTGTGGCTATTCTACTGGTTTTGGGAGAATTCCGAGGTACATATCTCGCGGTCGCTCGATTGTATCGACAACGGTACCGAAACCGATTGTCATCCCTCAGCTTCATGCATTCAGATTATCGAGAGAAATCGTCGAAAAGGAAGAGTTCTGCAACGACGACAACAACAACAGCGGATGAATCCTGACAATCTTCGTACGCTTGCCGTTTTGGCCATGGTTCCCATGAACCCTCACATCTCTTTAAGAGAAATTGAGAGAGATTCAGGTATCACACGAAGCACAGCACACGATATTTTGAAATCGAACCTTTATCATCCATATCATATCAGATTGACACAAGCACTGTCTGCACAACATAGACAGAATCGTGTTCCTTTTTGCCATTGGGCCATAGGCATCGTGAACGAAAGTCCTGAGTTTTTCCAACATGCCCTTTCCAGTGATGAGACGACGTTTAAAAGTATTGGTGCATTAAACCGTCATAATTCCCATTATTGGTTTATGGAAAATCCTCACTGGACTCAGCACATTGACCACCAGCATCAGTGGAGTTTAAATGTGTGGTGTGGCATTGTTGATCGGCAAGTGATTGGGCCGTATTTTTTCAACGGAACAGTCACCGGTCAACGCTATTTACAGTTTTTTCAAGATG
>JAPYZM010003099.1:0-13702 GCA_030522845.1 Psyttalia concolor
TATTTTTCATCTCAATGTGTCGAAAAAGCACTTTTTAGTCACTCGATGCAAAGCGGAGAGTGACTGAAAAGTTACTTTTCCGACACAGCGTGATGAAAATATTATTTTGAATTATCTTTTCAGTTGCATTCATAAATTCAATAACTCCAACCCACATGTGAAATCGCGGCCTTCAGTGCATGGAAATTCCCCTTTTCTGTGTTTTGATCCATTGAAAGTACCTCTCGTTTTAATTGTTTGACAGATTAAAAAACCCATAGAGTACCCTTGAAATAAATGCAATGAGTAATTTTCTTGCATCGGAAATAATTAAATTCGATTCATCCGTTGATTCGGCCATCAATATCCCAGTGCCAAAGCCTCCAGCGAACGAGAAGAACATTTGAAATTTGAAGGTTAACCCTCGTGCAGAAATGGTGAGAAACTATGAATTCTAAAAATTTCATCTGATGAAAGTCAGTGAAGGCACATTATTTTGGATATTACGTGACGATGCACTCAACTTTGACGACTTTCCATGTTGGGACAAGCCTTGCCTTTTCCATCGCCCACACAATTTTGTTACTCAACATTTGTATGAAACTGGATATTCTAAGGGAATTCCTTCAGTTGTGAAGTGGACGGATGAATTAAATCGAGGCTTTAGTGAGTTTTTTTTTTATTAAATCTCCAAGGGAATTGACATTTTCAAAAGAATTTTTTGTTAAAGAGTAAAATAGAAAGAATTTGGCGAAAGCTGGTCTGAGATGAATTAATTAAGAAACTAGCTAAATATCTTCAGTTCAAGGATTTTAAATAAAAAATCAACGTTCTGATTTGACAAACCAGTAATTTACTGCTGTCTTTCTCTTGAACATTTATTACAAAATTATTATACTAATATCGGAAACTTCAAGTATCAGCCCCGTAAATTTTCAATTAATTGTTTTATTTTGTTACGTGTTTACCTTTTTTATCCATCCAGTGTCGAAGTTCCCTCATCAATTCTCCCAATATCTATTTTCTTACAAACGTTCAATCATTGGTATATTAATTATATATTACTTAGTCGGTCATGGATCTTCATTGTCAGTTTTTTCATAAATTGTTCCGACTATGGAAGAGACAATAGAATTGCGACGCAAATGTTTTCATCAAATAGCATGATATCTACAAACAAATTGCTTCGTAATTCCCCTCAAACAATGAAAAAACCTGATATGAAAATAATTCCTAAATATGTTCTGCTAAATATCCTACTGATAATACTTCATGATTTTACACAATTTTACACTCATTTTCTAATCATTTATAATTTCCGTTGGAAACAAATAAAATTTTTCAACTTTACACTTATAATCCCGGCAGATCTAGCCATTGTTAAACTTCTCCCGTCAATTTTTCCATTGTTTCTTCCATTATTCATGTTCAATCATTGTCATATTAATCATGCATCTCCCCAATCTATTTCACCATTCATCAGTCAAATCCCGAGCCGAGAAACAATTTCTTCAATGCGGTGAGACAATTGGCAGAGAGTGAGATACACCTGATAAAAGTCATTGAGAATTCGAGCAAAGAGATACATGGGACGATGTCGACCAAACAGAGCCTCAGAAGCGCCGAGGGGAAGAGATCATCCAGACTGGCTAAAGTAAATTTAGTTCTCCATTCCTTACGACGAAATAAAGTGCTGAATCAACAAAAAAATTACAATCTAATCACGAAGCGGCCGTGAAGTAGTGCTTTACGTACTGAGTAAAATATTGTTTGACACACGGCTGTGAAGAACTTTTCTGCCTCATATGATTACAGAACTCGCCTTCGGCTCGTCCTGTAACGTCATATTCGCCAGAAAATTTACTAGTAATACATTTTTCATTCAAAATTTTCTCAATTACAAATCATTTATTTTGACATTTTCCTTATAACCTGTTATTTCGGAAATGATTACGAAAATACCAAAAACATCCCGGTAATTTCTTAGATTGTGCTCCTCCAACAGTAATGACTCTCATTTTGATAAGATAACAATATTCTCTATACAGTCGAAATGCAAAAACTGCTGATAAATTTATTGACATCAAAAGCGATTGCACTTTCGTAGAATCGTTCATTAACTGCATTTCATACTCTATACTATCAAGCTTGGATTACTCCCTAATTCAACAAAAATAATCTCTTTAAGATAATTTTTTTAATGATGTTCATAATTCAGAACTCGCCTCCTGTTGATAAACCAATTAATTATCTTCAATTTTAGGTGCGACCATCGCAAGCAATAATAGTAGCGAAACGTGAAGCAGCTCAAAAGAGAAAAACTCAGAAGACCTCAGATAGTTGTTACGTTCGGGACATCTACCAAATAGCCATTGACTCTAAAAACATGATTCGAGGACCAACAGGTGTAGTGTATGATCGCGCGATGGCAGAACATCGATGCCTCTGGGACGACAAATACCCAGAGTGTCCGGAGAGGTTCACGAGAGTCTTGGAGAGGTGTGAGGAGCTTGGACTGATCGAGAGGTGTAAATTCGTCGAGCCTAGATTAGCAAGGATTGATGAAGTTCTCCTCAAACACTCGACCGAACAGGTCAACATTCTTAAAGATACTGAGGGCTGCCAGGATTTTGAACGATTGGAGCAAACCTCCTCGAAGTACGACGCCATTTACATTCATCCAGTGAGTGTTTTGTCAGATGCAAGTGCTGGTTTAATAGCTGATAATGAGAAAGTGTTGCTTGAAATTATTATTTCAAGTTATTTTTTGACACGAAATACTTACCACTATACTACCGAAGAAAATATTTTTGCCTCCGAAGGGAAGCATTGTTTTTGGTCGATTTTTCGATTTTCTAATTTTGATTGCAAAGGGTCCGAAATGCCTATATGTGTGTATGTGCAAATTCGGTTTTTAACGATTCCACTTTTAAAAAAATCAGTTACGGATGGCATGTTTATCATTTTCTTCTGATATTAGTTCATTCAGTGATTATTCAATGGCAAAATTAATCGTTTTGGATACAAATTCAGGTTCATATATTTACAATGCTGTTCGTAAAACAAAATAGCTTAAACTCTCTCGATAACCCATCGTGTATAAAATAAAATGAATCCAGAATCCTAACGAATTAGCTAGTTAGATTGAATTTCTATGAGTTTATGACTGTTTCTATTGAAATGTTAAATGGAAAATATTTATTATAAAATGAAACGGATGTCACTATACATTAACGTTTCTCATATGAATATTTCCTTTGAAAAAACATGCAAATTAGATGAATTTATTTTCATTTTTGCCAGTCAACCTACAAATTATCTCTACTCGCTGCCGGCTCCACAATAAACCTCTTCGAGAGTATCTGTCGAGGCGAAATTCAGAATGGAATGGCCATCATAAGACCCCCAGGCCACCACGCGATGAAGTCCGAGTACTGTGGTTATTGTTTCTTCAATAATGTTGCAATAGCTTCCGAAAAAATCCTGGCAGATGGCCTGGCAAAGAAAATTCTTATTGTCGATTGGGACGTCCACCATGGCCAGGCAACCCAACAGATGTTCTACGACGACCCAAGGGTTGTCTACTTCTCTATTCATCGTTATGAAAATGGGACCTTCTGGCCCAATCTCAGAGAGTCAGATTATCATTATGTCGGTGCAGGGGCTGCGATTGGATATAATTTCAATATTCCCTTAAATAAAACTGGAATGACAAATGCGGATTATCTGGCAATTTTCCAACAAGTGCTTCTGCCAATGGCTTACGAGGTAAATACAATTATTAAACAAATTCAGTCCTAAAAATCTGAAACCAATAATTGTTTCCAATTGTTTAACTTCGAAATATTGTCCTCGAAGTCTATATTCGACTATTTTTATTGATATTCGTTCGCAGACATTTAATCATTTTTTTCGTAAAATTGGGGCAAGTGTAGGTGAAATTTAAAAGGGAAATGTACACATTTTTTAAGCCTTTTTAATTATTAGAGAGACAATAACTGTGTTATTTTATTCAGTACCAGCCGGATCTCGTAGTCATCTCAGCTGGCTACGACGCAGCCTTCGGTTGCCCTGAGGTAATTAAATTAACATTTGTCATTACTTTTTTTTCATCAGTTTCGTCCTGACATAGTCGTTGTCTCTGCTGGTTTTGACTCGGCCCTTGGAGATGAAAAGGTTGTAAATATCATTGATATCTTTAATTAAATTTCCCCAAACCATTTTTTGTAGGCCATTAGAATCAATTTCCAAGTTGAGTTATACCTGAGATAATTCTATTTTCACCATCGAGTCTCTTCAATTTTTCACACATGTCATTCCAATTATGAAATGAGCGGCAGTCAAGTGAAACAATACAAAAAAACAAGGAAATAATTCACTAATAATTGAAAATAATTACCAGGGTGAGATGGAAATTACCCCAGCATTTTATGCTCACCTGCTGTGGCCATTATTAGGACTAGCAAATGGGAAAGTAGCAGTAATTCTCGAGGTAACCCCCCACAAATTTAAGAAAAGAAATAACCTCATTAAGAAGAACCTGTCGCCGTAATCAATCAAATTCTGACAATTGCAGGGAGGTTATTGTCTTGAATCCCTCTCAGAGTCAGCAGCCCTGACCCTGCGAGCACTCTTAGGGGACCCTTGCCCCATGATATCGACCCTAGACCCTCCATCTTCCGCCATCACCGAAACAATCCTCAACGTCATCTACGCCCACAAGCCCTATTGGGGCTGCTACCAGTTCCAAGACACGTACAGCATCAATTCAGGATCAGCAAGTGACGAGATCAAGCATCTTCCCAAGATCACCTTTAACGGGGACGAAACGAAGCCAGCTTTCTACGAAACTCGAGACTGCTATCCAGTGCAGAGTGACACTCGATTGAATGAAATTCATAACCGACTCATCTTGCTGCAGCAGATGACGAATTTGAACAGAGCTCCGCACAGGGTCTGCCTGGTTTATGATGATCGGATGCTGAGGCATTTCAATTACACCGAGGACAGTCATCCAGAGACACCCAAGAGAATTTCTGAGATATTCTCAATGCATGAGGAGTATGGATTGATTGAAAGGTGTCATATTCTAGAGGGTAGAGCAGCAACAGAGGAGGAGCTCTCCCTGGTCCACACCAAAGATCACATTCGAATTATGCAGCAAACAGCTGATCTAAAGCCGTCAGAGTTGGCGAAGCAGTCTCGCGATCTCGACTCAGTATTCCTTCACAAGGAAACATGGACAAGTGCTAGCATAGCAGCAGGCTCACTCCTGCGAGTAGTAGACAGTGTTTTAGGTGGAGAGAGCCAGTCTGGAGTGGCAGTAGTGAGACCCCCAGGTCACCATGCTGGGGAGGAGGGTGCCTGTGGCTTCTGCATCTTCAATAATATCTCAATTGCTGCCCGATATGCAACCGAATTTCACGGATTGAGACGAGTCTTGATAGTGGATTGGGATGTTCATCATGGCAATGGAACCCAGTCTGTTCTGGAGGAGGATCCGAAGGTCCTTTACATTTCTGTTCATCGTTACGACAATGGGGCTTTCTTTCCCGCTTCGGAGGAGGCTAATTACGATGTTGTGGGGACGGGAAGAGGTAAGGGATTTAATGTCAATATCCCCTGGAATCGTCGTAAAATGGGTGACCCAGAGTACGTCGCAGCCTTCCAACAGATAATTCTTCCCATCGCTTATCAGTTCAATCCGGAGCTCGTGCTGATCTCCGCAGGTTTTGACGCCTGTGTCGGGGATCCCCTGGGCCACTACACAGTCTCACCAGAGGCCTACGGTCTCTTCACCCACTGGCTGTCTCCCCTCGCCAATGGCCGGGTGATCCTCGCCCTCGAGGGGGGCTACAACGTCAACTCCATCGCCTATGCAATGACCATGTGTACGAAAGCACTTCTCAATGATCCTCTGCCTCCACTACGTCCACTCACTGCCCCCTGTTCAAGTGCAATTACTAGTATTAAGAATGTCCTCAAGACTCAGAGGGCCTTCTGGCCGAATTTGGTTTTCCAAGTAGCCCTACCCAAAGAGAATGTTCTCCTTGATGGCACGGCTCTTGGGGAGGGGGCTACAACCCCAGGATCTGAGCAAAAAATAGCGGAGGAACAATTCAAGACTGAAAAAGGGGACAAAGTCGACGATCTGAAAGGGAACATCGAAAAAATGACCCTGCGGAATTCCACGAATTGTGTCAGGGAGTGCGTTAATCCTGAGGAGAAAATTAAAGGGGATTCAGGGGCTGGAGGAAGTAGTGCTAGTGGATCCAGTGGAGGTCGCGGTGCTGCAGCTGACAGTCGTCAAACACTTCAGGAATTTCTTTCGGAGAATTTTCAGGCACTCAACGAGGGCGAAATGTTCGCTATTGTTCCTTTGAATGATTGCCCTCATCTGGAACTTGTCCAGGAGGTCCCGGCCTGTGGAATTGACGTTGGAAGTCCTTGTATGGAGTGCAAGAGCATCCAGGAAAACTGGATTTGTCTCATCTGCTACTCCACACACTGCGCCAGGAGTGTCAACCAGCATGCAGTGCTTCATGGCGAGAGCGCAGAGCATCCAATTGCTCTTAGCTTCACGGATCTCTCTGTCTGGTGCTACGGGTGCGAGGCTTACGTTGATAACCCCAAATTGTATCCAGCGAGAAATCAAGTGCATCTCGGGAAGTTTGGCCAAGAGCTACCGTGGACGTACAATGAGTTGAAATTAAATTAAGTTATTAAGTTATTGAGGGGATATTTTATTTATGGCTAGATTTAGGGAAGAATTTTCCAGTGTTCGGAGGGTTGAGATCAATTGGGCATTAAAAAATTTGATGCAAATAATTTTCTTTCTTCCGCCAACTCGAGGAAATTGTTTCGAGAAAGCTCGGTAGATTTTTCCATCAATTATTTTCGTATGTCACTAAGTAGAACGAAATATATGTATTCATGAATATTGTAAAATTAATGTTGTAGTGATAAATATTTTAATGTTATATTTTTTATTAGGAATTATTGGTTTGTGGGAGTTGACTATTTGAGAAGTTTTGTAAGATCTCGTTGAATTAAAAAATATTACGTAGTTTTTTTAAGATAACATTGACTTTTTAGAGATTTGACTATATTTTCGTAAATGTGAGGAGAATTTCGAATACTGGAAGATTCATTTGTGTTAATGTTTGTATAAAAGCAAGCTTACTGAGTACTCTTTTGCTGAATCGGTTACGGAATTTTATGATAGAATATTTTTACTCTCATTGATCATCAGTTTTCAATGAACGAGAGTTGGCAATGGCAAATAATCAATAAGAATTAATTTTCACCAGTGAAAGAATGAAAAACAAAACACTGGCACAAAAAATGTTACCTCATCTGCTTACAATCTTCAAGAACACCAGAAAAAAACTCGAGCTAACTCAAAGTAACTATTTAATAAGGAAAAAACACGAGTTGATCTTGGTTAATGCAAAGCAAATACTTTTTACACCAAATAAAGAGCCTCAATAATATAAAAAAGCGTTCAATTTATTCACCCCACAAACAACCACATCACGACAATTCCCTACGAAATATATCCAGCATTATCAGGCACTTCAATTCGCAGCAGCAGTAGTCCAAAGCTCTCAAATAGCTGAAACAAGTCGTTGGAAAAATTCGTTGTCAAATGCTTGAGGCACAAATTCAGGCTCTCCACGAGAAAGCAATCGAAATTAAACGTGAAAATTGGTAATTTTTCCGTGGTAAAGTGAGGATAAAAGACGTTAACTGTCTGGTAACTCAAGTCTCTGGTGCCATTCATCAAAATATGCTCCATAAATTCAGGGAATAAATTAACCGGCATCGCATAATAGAATCTGTAGGGTATCTTTTGATTATGAAATTTCTTCTCGCATTCTCGCAAGGTTCTCTGAATGTTGTCGTACACTTCGGCAATATCCTTGCTTCCCTCTTCATACAGGAAGAAATCCTGTTTGAGTTGATACCGATGTTTGGTGCTGCTGGTATAAATTTTATTTGTATTTTTCATCTGAATTAGAGCTGTGGGTAGTGAGTATGTGTAAGATGTGAATAAATGGACGTGTGTGAGTTCGGGTTTAGCCTTGAGCTCATGATACATGTGAGTGGTCAGAGGAAGAACTCCCCCTTGATGCAGAAATCCGTAGAATATCGTCAGAGAGATATTGGTGATCCACCATATCACTTGCCATCTGATTATTTTTGGTGTTTTTCTCATGTAGAGATGAGTTGGATCGTTGTTTTTAGTGTAGGCGACTGTTGTCATACTCTTTCCGTACCCCAGAGACATACCGTGGAGGAATACCAGGGGAAGCAGCACTGGGATGATGAATCGTGGCTCCTGATGCGGAAATATTGACAGGAGGGCAATTGGAATTATAAAACAGGCGACCATCAAGCTCTCGATGCTCTGGATTCGGGGGAGCTCCAGCCAGTGGCGCTTCGAGGCACTGAAACAATTAATTTTTTTCACGTGAAAGCAATT
Source organism: Psyttalia concolor (assembly GCA_030522845.1). NCBI lineage: Eukaryota > Metazoa > Arthropoda > Insecta > Hymenoptera > Braconidae > Psyttalia > Psyttalia concolor. The sequence continues at coordinate 8,465 of JAPYZM010003099.1, forward strand.
ACTTGAAGAGTCCCCTAAAGGACGTCACGAGTTAATAAGTGAAAAATCTTCTGAGAAATTAATTCAACAGTTGAATACTCACCTGCTAATCATTTTTCCAAAACCAATCAATCCAATGACTCCAAGGACATTGAACAACAGTGGAACGTTGACCAGAAAATGCTGGTATCTTGCGTGGAGCCCATGCTGAGCTAGATTCTCACTCATTGAATTGTACCTCAAGAAGTTCAATGGAGTCACAAGAAAATTATCCATCCCTATCTCCAGGCTCATGATCTCACCCAGCGTCAAGTATCCAAAGTAGAAGCTGTCGACGAGGATGATGGCAAGAGCTGTGGGCACTCCGCAGCAAAAAAAAGTTATCATCCGCACGTGAAAGTCCCAGAAGCCGACGCTCCTGGAGCCCAGTCCTCGCTGAAGCCAAAAGGCAATCGGTGGGAAGGCGAAAGCAATGAAAGTTGGTCGATTGAAAATCCCCACGACAGTGACTGTCGCCAGGATGAGGCAATGATTCAGAGAGTGTGATGGGAGTGATGCTCGGAGTTTATAGTATTTCACTCTCTCGACGATCGTCGGGGCCTTGTCGTATCGCTCCTTGAAGTGATCGCTTTGGAGAACAATTTTCTCGGAGCATGCCATACATCTGGACCACAATTGAGAGATAATTTATTTGATTCTGGCTAATTATTCTATTTATTTAATTCATTATTAATTATTATCATTTTTTTTTTTATTTTATTTTGTTTTCTTTTTTTCATTTACGAGTCTACTTTAATCTGGCGACTTTCTGAGAATTCATAGGGGCCTGGACGAATTGTTTTGGAAAAAGAGACCTACGAAAAGTACAGTAGGCTCCGCCCTTTGCTCATTTGAAATGTAATTCAGCTAAAAATTTGCAGTAAGAATTTTCCGAGCAAATTTTGGATATTATTAGTTTATCTGTAACAAATTTGATTTGCAGAAACAAACTTTAAAGGGTGGGCGAGCGAAGCGACGAAGTCTAGACACCTTGTCTTTCATAGTTTTCTTTTCAACTATTTCGCTATTCTAAGGAAAGATTACAGAGAACAGAGCAAAGGGGAAGATTTTAAGATCTCCTTTGATTGTCAATATTTTTATTTCTACAGTTTTTATATTATTTTCAATCTAATTTTTGATTTAATTTTAAATTATATGTGTATATAATCTTTCTGAGAATTACGAATTTAAAAAAGGGAAAGAATCATTTATTAAACTCACATAAAATTAAAATATTCCATATTTTATTCAAAAATATTTCATCGAATTGTTTACTAGGGCCCTAGAGAAAGAAGAAGAAAATGAAACGATTGATTTGGGGATCACCCGAAATCGTTTAATTTTTCCCCGCTTTTTGGCCAATTTAGCTCTGTCACCACTGACTGACCTGGAGACATAATAAATTAGAATCGAGTTTAGGATGAGTTCGATACTGTTGGAGAAAGTGCGGCTGGCGTAGGTCATCATGACGAAGGAGCTCGCGAAGATGACAAGTCTTACTCGGTAATTCTGGCTGTAGATGCAGCATATTTTGTAGAGGGAGTAGTCCGTGATGAAGGATAGGGCGCAGACGACTAGTCTGGGGAGGATCACGAGAAGATAAGGGGTTCTCAGGGGAATCTGGAAGTAATAAGAGAAGTAGGGGGACAGGACATTGAGGATGGAGTAGGGCAGGCCTACGACTAGCTGGGGAATCAGGGCTGAACGGATGGGAAAGGTGGCATTAAACTCCCAGGGTTTGTTGACGGAAATATCGAAGCGATCGCCTGGAATAAAAGTAGTGGATAATAATATACATAAAAATATATGATTGTAGAGAAGATGAGGGCCAACTAAACACTAGAAATTTTTAGTCAAACTTTTGTTGATTTTTTAATGGAAATTTGGTTTTTTTTTTATATTATTTATTTTTCTAGTTGTTTTTAGACGAATTGCTTCAATTTTCCTACTTTCCCCCCCAGACAAGAACAAAATAGATTATGTAGTCGGCAGATAATCTCGGATTGTGAATCATGTGAGTTTTCTGCACTTGTGAACGTCGAACTTTACACGATTCGCAGGCCTCGACCTGTTGGCCTTATAATCTAGTATTTACCTTGGAAAGAATACTTGTTTGGATATTAAATGAGTACCAATTGAGCTCGATTACACAGGTTATTCCTGGGTTATGGAAAATGTTTAAAATATATTTTGTCTGGGAATTTCACTTCACTTTCTCTTATTATTATTATCCTATGCACATATTAAACAATTAAATTAGTAACCTAGAAAAATGTGTTAACACGAAATTCAGCCAGAGTTTAAGCGAATTTATCAGAACTTTCTGCTGACCTTTATCGTATGCGAAGACAAACAATACAAGAAGAAAACTCTAATAATTTAGAGAACATTGAAAATCATCGTGAATGTTTATCATATCTCACCTGCAATCACTTCGATCGACTGAAAGAACTCATCGGGATGAATGTACCCTGTTTGAGGTACAAGTGTCAGAGCCACCCTGAGGCCCACAAGAATCCAATAAGGAAGTGCCTTCGCCGGTGGTTTATAATTCGTCATGCCCTCGTGCCCCGTTCTCACCCCAATCACCAAAAAATCATCCTCAGGCACTGATAGAACTGACGGTTGTCCCAGTCACGAAGTGTCCACGTCGACTTCTCGACTTACACCATAATAACTTCAATCGCCAAAAACAACAACTCAAATTCCTCTACTTTACACTCATTTTCCTGCTCTCGTTGCACGAATCATCACAAACCGATATGGGAATTCATCTGCTCCACTCTTGCCACCCTTAAATTATCCTCAGAGCCCTCAAAACGTCAATTGAACTTCACTGCAGAGTGCCCCCAGAGCTCCAGAGATGTCGTCCCAGCGTCCCCCCAAAGAACCCAAAAGTAAAATAGATTTGGCGTTGAGGATTGGAATTAAACTGAAAATCAGTCGTTGCCCAGTGCCCGGTTGAAGATCATTGAACATGTTGGGCACTTTAATTTTCCTGTGTACATCATTACTCATAAATAATTGTCATGGAGCAGCCTCGGACATCGAGCTCGACGCCAAGGCACAACTACTCCATCGTCTCGACAGTCTGAATCTCCTTCTCTACACATTTCTTCTGATTCTGACGGTGTTGACAATCTGGACGTTCAAGCATCGTCGACTGCGTTTCCTCCATGAGACGGGACTGGCTGTCATCTATGGTAATGTCACAACGATAATCCAAGACTTTGAGATCTTTTTGTCAGGAAATTATTCCGTGAAAAACGTTTTTTTATCGCGCCGATTGTTGCGTCATGGTTGACATGCCTAGGAATCAATGCATGACTCGTGACAATAGATTATTTCCTAGCTATAGAGGCCCTCGATGGAGTAGAGTAAGATCTCTGGGATAGGTAGAGGTCCTGGAGGACTCCGGAAATTTCTAGGGGTGAAATATTCAGAGGGAATTTTCACCAGATGTGAGCAGTGAATTGAATTCTATTGATTTTTTAATACGGAATGGTTGGGTTCTTTGGTGATAGGGAGATCTCTGGGGAGTCTGGGGGGAGTAATTGGATGCTATCATGTTGCTGATTGTCATTTTACGTCTGAGATACATTTTTTTTATCGTTACCGGGTTTTACCAGTTACTGCTGACGACAACTGAAATTTGATGAATTATCTGCATGATTTCCTCCAATGATTTTAAATTTATTCTAACCTTTTTTGCCTGTGGACACACATCTAGACAAATGTTTACCTTGAAATGTAGAAGGGAAGTAATAATTTGTTTTCCTAAGCTCTCCTGAGGGATTTTATTTCATGAGGAAAATATCAGGAGTTGATAGAATTGCAAGAAATAACAGCCTATTTGGTCAGTTTGTTTTAACACTTCGATCATTGACAGCATAATTTCTTTACTGGTCAATCGATTTTGTATAACAATTTCGAGTCCTCTCTTAAACCTAACGATACTTCCCGAAAGAATTATCGATATAGAAGTTGAGATTAGATAATCGGGTATGTGGGTTAACTATCTCTAAATCTAAAAAATTTACGACATTATTAAAGCCACAAAAATGTTATTCATTAATGAAATCAATTGTATTGAATGGCCTCGGGAATCATCAATTTTCCAATTTAATGGCAGTGGAATATTCAACCATTGCCTACCTGTGACATAATCAAAATACCATAAAATACTTTACAATCACTGCATCAGTGGAACCACAATCGAAATGAGCTCATTACTCTGCAATATGATAAATCCGCGCTCACTCCACCTCATAAAATATTCAACACTAGCCCTGCCCCACTTGTCGCCCGCAATTTCCCCATGGCGACAAATAATACGTAATAAATCATTAATTAATTTAATTTTTGCTTTCTCAACTATAGAAGACTAAAAAATACTTAGGATCGATTTCCAAGGTTCTAATTTTTCAAATATTGAGAGAATATCCTCAGAAATCCAGTGCCGGTGGTTTTAGAACACTAACACATTTACTTTTTGAGAAAACCTCAAAAACTAAAGTCTCTTTGACATTAATTAATTCAATTTTCGGTCTATCGGCTATAGAAGCCCAAAAAAACAGTTACAATGAGTTTTGAAGGCTCTAACTTTCCAGATATTTAGAAAATATCCTCAGGAGTTCAACGCCGGAGGATTTGCAGTGTTGACTCAGTTAATTTCTGAGAAATCCTCCAAAAATTAACGTTCTCTCAGAATTAATTAATTTAATTTTTACTCCGTCGAGTATAGGAGCCTAGACAAAATACTTAGAACGGATTCTGAACCCTCAAACTTTCCAGATATTTACAAAATATCCTCAGGAATTCAATCCCGGTGTTTTTAAAATGCCGACCCATTTAGTTTTTGAGAAATCGTCAAAAAATTCACATTCCTTTGGAATTGGTTACATTAATCTTCGCTCTGTGGGTTATAGGATCCTAGACGAAATACTTAGAGTCCATTCCGAAGGCTCTAACTTTCCAGATATTTAGGAAATACCCTCAGGACTCCAATGCCGGTGTATTTGAAATGCTAACTCCTTTAGTTTTCATGAAATTCTCAAAAAATTGAAGTCTCAATTGAAGTGATCCAGAAATAATATTTTCATCACGCTGTGTCGGAAAAGGAACTTTTCAGTCACTCTCCGCTTTGCGTCGAGTGACTGAAAAGTGCTTTTTCGACACATTGAGATGAAATAGTATATTTCGTAACAAGTGAAAAAAAAT
>JAPYZM010003100.1:0-11967 GCA_030522845.1 Psyttalia concolor
CACACACACACACACACACACACACACACACACACACACACACACACACACACACACACACACACACACACACACACACACACACACACACACACAATACGGGGAATATGGGGTAAGAGATAAGAGGGAACCGGGGATTTACTCAGTAAAAATCTGAGATCTGGTTTTGGCATCAGTTTCCAGAATCTTTTGAAGATTACCCGAAACCTCTATAAAAAAAAACACACACGCACACACACACACACACGTACAAGTCGATAAAAAACATCTGGGGGGTTTTCTCCTGGTCATGAAACGTCGACATTTAACAAAATTAGCGATTTTCATTTTCGGGGTGAAACCAATAACTTCCTATCGCGAAGTTAACAATTATTGTTCAATTTTAACCATTTTTTAACTCCAATCCCAAAAATTTAATAAGTAAATAATAATAATAATAATTAACATATTGTAAGTAACAATGCGTTCAATAATAAATTAAACATTTTCCGTCCAGACGAAGGAAAAAATTGATTCCAAGAGCTAAACGAAAAATATCAAAAAGAGCGACCGTTGGATTGCAGAATTATTTTGTTAAAAATCATTAACTACTCCCCATTAATTACCCAATTACTTATTTAATTTGTCGAAAATTTTCCCCCGCCAGCAACTGCCGACGATTTTTCTTCTACTGTTGCAACTGACGTCCAGATAATTTCGAATAATCGCAAGAAAAAATTCATACCGCAACAGCTAAGACTCAAAAATGCGCAGATGTCAATCCCTAAGAATTTCCGAATAGTTTCTAATCTCCCAAAAAATTCAGGGACCGATGGGGCCTCAACCGCCGAGTCCTCGGGATGAATCTTCCTCTTCATTTATTTACAAAAATCTTCTCAAAAGATTAGTCGTGGTCATATTCAACAGCGGAAGTATACCTGATGCGTTTGTTATCGCAGCGAACTTTCTACCGCCCGGAGAGAGAGATGAGTGATTTACAAGCGTCCCGAGACAAATACCCAAGTGCCTATTTACCTAAACATCAATTTCTCGAGAGACGGATTCTCACGAGGACCTACTGATTCGTGGCCCGAACGAGCCAGTTTACCCGGAAAAAATCGGCTTTACCCTGGCTCACTAGTTAGTAATGCGGGGAACCTCATCACCAGCTCTGCCAGCTCTGTTCCTTCTTGTTGATTACAAAACCGCGAAAATCAATTACATTAACTTTTTATTCAATGTATTACTTTTTACGACTAAATTATAGCTCGTAAGCTGGCACTTTAGTTGATTGTCTGAGTCTCTTGTTGGAGTCAAATGAAGTCTTCAAGTCATTAAACCTCAAGCGAAGTCAATGAAATCGAAATAATTTGTAAATCATTCCTAGAATTTCATTACAATTGAATTCCAATGAAATGTTAAGGGATTTCGTCAACGAATATTCAGAATTCCGAGGAATATAAATAAAAATTTTTATTTTATAGCCAATTCGCTAGATCTTTCATTGAATTTCGTCATTCGCGAACTGCTCACAAAATTAAGTTCGTTTACCTTGTGGTTTTATTGAATCTATTATTTTTACGACTAAATTCTATTTGATAAAACTATCTAAATCTGGTGTTGTTGACGTCAAGTGATTAAGTCTCTCAAATCATCACTGAAATTACAATGAGGCGGCTTGAAATGCCCGAAGTCAATGAAATCGAAACTAGAGATAACAAATTCTTTTATTGTATTGTCTTTCGAAAAATTTTATTGTCATTAAATTCCACTGAAATTTCAAGGGATTTCGTTATTTAATGTTCAGAATTTCGTGGGCTAATTAATAAAAACTTCAATTTTCGGATAAAAATTCAGGTAAAATAAACAGAATTTTTCAAACAATTAGAAAATTCCCGTAGTATTCTAACCGACGTTCCTAGCGAATTCGCCGGGTTTTCTATTTTTCTTTCATGCGCGAACTGTACCGGAAATCGAATTTTTATTAAATTTATTGCTTTGACATTATTAACAAGTACGTCTGTTCCCGTTAAATTCGAGTCGTTTAAAATCTCCCAAATCACCGCTGGAATTAAACTCAAGTGGTTTGCAATTAACGACGTCAACGAAATCGGAATCGCAGATAAAATATTTTTTTATCCATTTTTCAAATCACAAAATCGCCTCTCGAGGTATATCTCCAAGGCTTGTATGAATGAAAAAATAATTGTAAACTATACAATTGTTAAACAACTCGAGTGCGATCTAAGTCTGACTTTAATTGATCAGAGAAAAAAATGAGGAAAAATGCCTGTCTAATCCAGGATAATTTGCGGAAAAATCGCTTCAGTTGCAACAACCGATGAAAATTAAATAATTAATTTCATTAAATATGTTATAGTTATTTTCACGAGATGTGTTATAGTACTCAATAAAAATCGGAACTCCTGAAGGGCTGGACCCTAATCCGGATCAATTGTAAAATTGTCAGTTAAAAAAACCAGACGATTGAAATAAGCGATTACATTAAATTCGATTGAATTTGATAGTGAAACCCCTGGCTATCGCTATCCGGTCCTCCATGGGCTCCCCTCGGTCTCCCCTGGGACCCTGAAATCCGCCGGAAGCAGCCGGTTGTTGACAAGAGTGATTGCCCATCGGCCAGCCGAGATTGAGATGAAATGATTTTATTGACTCGGTAAATTTCCACGGAACTATTATTAGTGCCCACTGTTAGCATGTCAATGCCACACCCTCACTGTCCGCTGATGGGTTTTTTATCGGCGCGAAAGGGGGAGATGTGGAGTAAGTGATAGCGTCGATTGATATGCGAGAAATCGACTCCATTATCAGGATTTATTATCAATTTTGAACATCGATAAATGAACGATTAGAGGTGATTCATTAGATCACGGAATTACGATTTTTAACTGAAAAAATGAGGGAGAGGGGAATGATAATGTTAAATTGAAAAATATATTTGTTGAGGAGTTCTTTCTTCGCAGAAAATTGATAAGGTAATGATGGAGAAGCCTCTGCCCAGGTAGGGATCGACAATCGAAAAAGGGCTCATCAAGATATTTTCTTTGTCACGTGTTACGAAGAAAATTGTTCAAGTTCTTGAGCTGATACACACATGTTCCCTGACATTGACCAATCGTTATCAGTTGTAGGTGTTCACTGATGGACATTCCAAGCATGCTCGGTTGGCAGGAGTTGACCATTCATTTTTATCAGTCGTTATGAAATATCGCCCAAGTCGGTTTTATGTAGGAGATTACTGTTCAAGGGTTTTTTTTCTTAATTTCACGAGGAGACTTCCATTTTTTTTCCAAAACACGTACTCATTGCGTTACAATGCAATGGACCTCATTGTTAAAGATCCCGTTAATTTCCCAGTTAATGCCACGAAAATTCTTGAACAAGGATTTCCTCCTTCGTCATTCCTCAAGTTTACACAAAAGTATTTACGCGCAAATTGTTCTGTCAAATTGTTTTGTCTGGTTTTGTCTTGTCAATTTCTATTGGAATTCTCTTTATCGTTGGGTTTTATAGAGGATATGGAAATTGATTCCGTCATTTGTGAACACATTTGCCAGAAAACCTCGAAATTTTTATGGTTTGGCCATCGATTGATAAATTTTTCCTTCAAACATTCTTATAGAATATCGTTTTTACAAAATTAGCAAACAAAATTAGTTCGATAAATGTTAACATCGATAAACATCGATAACATCGATGCAAAAGTGTATGAGTGAGTTGACTAATTTTGAATCCAATGACGGCAGGAAAAAAAAACGTTCTCAAGAAAAATACAGACATAAACAATTGAAAATGTTGCAATTTCATTGTGTGAACACTCGCAACTGTCAATGAGTAACATCGTCTAATATTCAATCTTTCTTGGGAAAATATAAATTTATACAATCGACCATTTACTCCAGAATTTTTCCCCTGATAAAAATGTTTAGGAGGACGAAAAGTTATCAAATTCTGTCTAGGTAGGAATGAAGAAACTATGGATCTACGGGAAGACTACAAAGCACACTGAGAAACATTCGCAGAAGGCTACGAAGGCCGCCCTGGGTGACGAGGCCAATGTTGAGGCATAAATTCTGCAGCCTCAACCTTCGATCATCAATCCTCGCTAATATCTCATATTCGGTATGGTTAGACTGAGACAATTAATTATTTTCAAAGATGATCCTTCCTGATAGTCTTGGGACCTTCAAGGAAGCGTGAATCTGCGGTGTTGAAATATAAACGCGACGAATTTCGTGAAGATTGAAATTATGAAAATTAGATCACCCCAAAAACTAGAATTGAAGTTGAGGAAATTTATTCTTCGCGGCTCGCGAGAAAGAACTCGCGGGGGTTATGAGAATTTTAGTACAGAGACGCCGTCGCCAGGCGGCGCTGGAGCTCAATGCAATCGATAGAGAATCCTACCAAGAACCCTAACTTTCTGTAAAACAAATTATCTTCAAGGCCTTTACTATTCAGTCAAAGACGATTGTCTCGTTTCCGAGAATGTAGTCGACAACTGAGAGAAACAAATTGTTTGAAAATCAGATGAGGTTTTCGACCACAATATGCTCACACAACTCATTCCTTTTGAAATTCTTTTCATTCCGTTCCCTATAAAAAAATTATGCTCTTACCCAGAATTAATCATATGCAAATTTATACCCTCAACGCTCGAGGAATTTTTCCTCCTGTAAGTTAGTTATGATTAGTTGTCTATTTTAAGGGTATTTAATGTTTGAGCTTCATGAGATGTAAAACTGGGAGATAATGGCGATTTTAGTACAGAGACGCCATCGCCAGGTGGCGCTGAAGGCAAATGAAATCCGTAGAGTAGGAATACCTCGGAATAACCGATGCCTTTTACGTCCAGAACCCTAGCTATTAATAAACAAATTATTCTCAAGCCTTCTACTAATAAACAAAAAAAATAAACAAAAAAAATAAACAAAATTCTCTGAAAATCAAATCAGAATTTTACCCAAAATTTCGTCACGCAATTCATTCTCTTCAATCCATTGCCCATAAAAAATTGCTTTCTTCCCCAGAATCACTCAATCATATGCAAATTTATGCCCTCAACACTCGATGAATTTTTCCTCCTGCAACCATTAATTACCCCCGATCTGCGGAAAACTCCCACTGGGAGAATATTTTTCCTCGTCTATCCTAGAATTTCCCAGTAAATAAACGTTTTTATTAATTGAATTTTAACTCAACGTCTACGAATTTCCTGGTTACCTAGAATAATCCGAAACGAAAAGTGAAAAGTGAGACAGCACACGTGCAATATAACAACCGTAAACGTTCGATAAAATCGTGATTGGAACATGCAATTATTACGTACATCATGGACTAGCTGATTATATGCGTGAAACGAGTTATCATCATTATCCCGCCTGCATGGTTATTCTCGACAGATTATAATTAGATCTAAGTATCATTGTATGATAGACTCATAACCGAGAGATCGTGTAATGGCATGAGAATCGATGGTTCTAGTGTCACGAGCATGATCTCTGACTATCAATTAACAAAACTTGTCACAATTTAATCATCTAAATCCATAATAATTGTCATCATTGACAATTATCACCATAACTCATTCCCAATAATAATTATTAATTACAGAAATTGTTAATAATTATGATAGATCGTCACCGACAGGCTGTCATCATTTTCACAATTCCAAATCGTGAAAAAATGTTAATTATTATATTCAATGGGATCCTATTAACCGATGCATCAGCATCCCCTAGCCGATCGATATCACAATAATTACTCCATAAACACCGGGATCGCAGAATTTGTTCTAATAACAATGGTATGTAACCAGCGACTCGAGAAAACGTGATTTCCTGTCCGTTCTGTATCAATTACTGATGACTAATGAGCGTACTCTACGCTCAAGACCACTCATAATTAGGATATCTAGACTCCGAAGTTTCCGTATGTTTGTTGTCAAGGCTGAAACAGCTTGAGATGTGAACAACAAAGTGAGGCATTTGTATTCGCGCGGGGGATTTTTTATGAAAAAGGGTAAGGAACCCTGAAATTGTCTCCGCTAGAGTACTTGAATATTCGCGAAGTGGAGAAATATTTTGACGATGTTTACAGGCTATTCAGACGGACCTTGGGGCCATTAGCCATGTTTAGAATGCCAAGTGTCTCCCATTTGTTCGCTTCAAGAGTAGAATTCGAGTGAACTTTATTATTATTGATTCTAATTAATTTTTGGTTAACTTTATTTTCGGAGAAAATTCAATTGTTCGTGGATGTCGAGGTGTAAATACAGAAGGTTATGGTAATCTTGGTACAGAGACGCCACCGAAAGATGGCGCAGTAGTCAATCACAACTGGAACCGTTGGTGGGGAAAGTGCCTGAGTCTGAATAAAATAAATTCTGAAGTATTTTTAATTTTCTTTGAATTTAAAAATTTTTAAATTGTCTCGGCTGTAGTACTTCAGTATTCAAGAGATACAGAAACGTTTTGACGATGTTTAGTGGGTATCCGGGTGAACCTTGGGACCATGAGTCCTGTTTAGAATACCGAGTGCATCAGATTTTTTTATTATCATTGATCATAATTTATTTATGATTAGCTTCATTTTTGAAGGAAATTTACTGTTCGTGCACGTCGAGACGTAAATAAGAAAGGTTATGATAATCTTAGTACAGGGACGCCACCACAAGACGGCGTAGTAGCCAATCAGTATCTGGCCCAGTAGATGATTCGTAGTTGAGGAATTCCAATGCTGTTTATTGTTTTCTAAGTCTGAATGGAATAAATTCTCAAGACTTCTTCTGCTATTTATCTTATGTTCTCAAATATTCTCTACCTATAAATTCTCCATTACCCCAACGATTTCCTAAATCACCCGAAAATTGAAGAAATAATTAGTTTTAACAAAAAAATTCCTTTCACTCGTATACACCTTCGAGTTTATACGACACCACCCCTCACCTCTTCTGGACCCCATTAACGGGCCAAGGGCCAGGTAGACTTCCGCTCGACAATAAAACAGCTGCCCTGAAGCAATTGTTCATAACCACTGGATTACAATAATTTTTTTCCGAATGGAGAAATGGAAAATTCCCTCTCCATTGCGTTGATTTCCTGGCCCTTCCTCCGTCAATTTTTATTTCTCTCAATAAAAAAAAAATCACAGAAATTGACATAAACCGTAACCGTATCAGTTCCTGGGGCATTTGCGGTACGGCTTATTCTTTGCATGCATTCACCGACTTCAGTAATGAAATTCCCCTGCTACTTTAATACTTCACTTTCACATTTCTCCATTCTCACAACTATTATGTTCCCCTCAAAAATATTATTCATCCGTGGAAAAAAAATTTACACCCCGATAACTCTGTAAAAACAAACAATTTAGAAAGTTATGTAAAGAATTAAATTCAGTGAGAATGAGAAATAACCGACTGCTCATCAGTATGAATAGGCGTTTAGTGCTGTAACCACTCTCTTGAATTTAAATTATCACTTGACATCATCGGTTCGTGTTTATCAACTCTACAGAAAATAGGAAGACGCATTCGAGTCAATCCAACTTCCGCCCTTTCTGGACGACAGAATGTGCATTCTACGAACGATCACGTGATCTACATACTTCAAGGAGCAGTGCACACAATGAATGTTATTAGTAATGATAATAAAAGTGGAAAAACGGTGAAGAGGAAACTTAAACAGAATTGGTATTCGTTTAACGATCCCAGAGTGAGTCAATAGCATTTGCCTCTGTTTATAACGGCAGAGAATCAAATTCAGTCCTGAAATGACGAGTTTTTATAACACTCGAGATATTACGGTGCACTTGAACGACCTCGGTTTAATGCGATGATTCATGGGATTCGTTTGTTAATTTTTATTTCGCAGTTGTGTCACCTGTCACAACTGATCTGTACGATAATTTCCAGGTAAATAGTTGCCTCTGAACAACAATAGTGATCCTTTGAAAATTTCAGAATCGTTTGTATTTTGAATTTTTACGATGAACACCTGTCGATGGAAATAATACCAGTAAAATATGAGAATTATTTATGTGAATTCAGAGAAATATGAATTTTTTTAACAAATTGGAAGAATGATTTTTTGTGGTCTCAATTTTTATGACTGACAACTGCTGATGGGAATAATACTAGAAAAACAGAATTATTAATGTTGATGGTAACTGACAGGATAGACATTCCAATATAGTTTTATGTTTCTCCATTGGTAATTTCTTCCTATGCCGAGAATGATGACTTGCGTAATGTATTGGTTTCCTTAAAACTCAAGACATTGGCTGTATCATCGACTTCCTACTGAATTGTCATGTAATTAACGGTAGAGAAAGGAACATTCCCTTCATTGGGAACCTAAATTGTTATGCTTCCTTTTTACTTTTTATCGTGTTGGTGCCAGTGATGGGGTACAGCGCCACCTGGCGACGGCGTCTCTGTACTTGTTTTAGCATAGCCCGTGTAAACCATATCTCATGATCAAAAAACCGTATTTGTTTTTTTAAATATGCAACTAGTGATCACAGAATTATCGTTAAATTGACGTAATTTAAAATAAGTTTCAAGAAAAGTTACATCACTAAAAAAATCCGCGACTTGAATAGAAAATACTAAAAGGTTTTTATTGAGTTTGTGACTCTCCGTTGGCATTCAGAATTATTATCATTAATTTTTTCTCGTGTGAAAAGGAATGACTACAAGTCGTTGGGGATTGTATTCGGTTACTGCGCCACCTCGCGACGGCGTCTCTGTACTTATTTTATGATAACCCATGTAAATATCTGATGACCAATAAACCGTATTTATTTTTTTAAATATGCAACTACTGATCACAGGTTTATCATTTAATTAAGGTAAATTAAAATATGATAAGCTTTGGGAAAAGTTACATCACTAAAAAAATCCGCGACTTGAATAGGAAATACTAAAAGGTTTTTACTGAGTTTGTGACTCTCCGTTGGCATTCAGCTTTATTGTCCTTAATTGTTTCTCGTGTTAAAAGGAAGGACCACAAGTCGTTGGGGATTGTATTCGGTTACTGCGCCACCTCGCGACGGCGTCTCTGTACTTATTTGGTCAGAACCTCTTTAACTGACATCTCATGACCCGTAGATATTCCATTTTCTTCGAAAATCAAACTTCTGACAATTGAATCACAATAAACTGAAGTAAACTCTAATACTAACGTTGTAATCTGGAGCAGATACCTAATGAGAAAAAAATCGGGAAAGGTGCGGGGCAAGGTGACGCATTCATGGCCTATGACAAGTTTTATAGAATAGAATTACGTGACATTGTCACGGTTCGATAATTACTATTCGATTGTATGAAACCAATGTGTTATTTCGTTGTTAGAAAATAACGATATATTTCTCTGCGGCAAGTCAATGATAATGACAGCATATTCAATGACTCGCTTATTCCATACATGTAAAAATGTATGATCATTATCAGATAATAGAAAAAAGGGAATTTTGCAACTAATGTGCAACTTTTCAAGTCTGCCCGAGACAATTTTATTTAAAAATCTGTAGTATTTCCTTTTTTATAATTTTTTTCTATGCAGATATTTTGTTAACGGATAGACCAAAATTTGTCGAAATTTTTTAGCCTCTTTTATTGCCCTTCTCATTGAAAAAAATTGAACAAAGTACTTAAGAAAAATTAATTTATCGATTCCACTGATTTCTTCTACAAAATATTCTTCGTCGAATATTTCGGAGGGGACTGATTAGATCTCTCTCAATGATAATGATTTAAATTCCTAGACAAATGTAAGTCTCGAGTGAACTCTCGAGTCCTTGCGTCCAGCAATTCTCATTAAACCCGGGACTCTGTTATTTTTCTTCCTCTATAATTCCCATTATTACAACAGATTCTCGCTGTGCGTCCCTATCCAGTGCATAATTACCACTGCGTACGAGTTCTCAGGCGCATATTCAACTCAACGAGCATCAACAACATCGAAATATACTATTTTTCCATCGCCTGCTGCTTGAACGTAACCGGTTCCGCATTGAGATGTCACTGAAATATTCGGAATGCTTCAACCAGTCAAGTTTTCAATATTAATGAATTCAACTTATGAATATTTTTTTATTCCGACTTCGGGCTCGGAAAAATCACACGTGATCTGTTAACCGCATGAATTAAAAACGCTCGGAGAACAAAAAATTCATGAAAATCAATTTTTTTTTTATTAATCTCGTTCTGAATCTGATTGACTATGAGATTAAAATATTAAATGTACAGTTGGGGAATCGTTCAGGATAGTCTCGTGTATTGGAAGTGAGCAATGCCAGAGATATCGCCGAGCGCTTGAAAAATTCCTCCGATAAGATACGAAAAATTGTCTGTTTCGTGGGGAACAAAAGAATTGTAACCGATTTAAATTTCAACAGTTAATGAATTCTCAACTTTCACTGGAGTAAGGGTTCCAAATGTACTCACTCGTTTTCATCTTGAGAGTGAATTCCGACAATGAACTTGTCTTGAAATGAGTAATTAGGAGTACTTGGTGCACACAAATTGTTCGTAAAGACGTCAGTTATTCCCTGATTGATAAAATTACTTTTGATAGAGAATTAATTGTTCGTGTAATAGAAGAAAATATTCTAATCCCCATTTTCAAATTTTTGAATTTTAATTAATCGTTTTGAATTTAAAATATTTTCAAAATTAGAAATTACGTCTTTTGATGAATTTATGCCGCTTGGGTTAGGAGCAAAAAAAATCAAATTACTGTTCTATTGACTTGAGTTGCTGAAGTGGATCTCAGTCTCAAATTATGAGCCGTCAAATCGGGAACGTAAAAATTTTCGTGATTAATTAATTAATTAAATTGCAGATATAATGTAAATTAGAGGAATTTATGGGAGAGATTTTTGACAATACTTGAAAATTTTCTGGGGACGAGAAAATCTCTGGAAGAAATTGTAAATCACGAGATTTCGCAATTTTTAAAAATTTATAAGAAAATATTTTTTGGGTCAGGTAAAAATCCTTTGTCAGTAGTAATATTTTTTCTCTGTGTACATTCAAGGAATCCCGTCGACAGATGTTTCCCTTGTTGCTAATGAGTCACTGTTTACTCATCAATTAAATAGATACAATTTTCAGGTGATCCTCAGAAATTTTCCGGTATAAAAACAATTTAAAGAGTTTTTAAAAATTAAAATTATCAATTTGGAAAGAAGTAACAAAAAAAATAGCTCAGAAATTTTTGTTTCCCATTGTAATATATGAAACTAACAATTCGGAAGAAATATTTCAACTTAGAAATATCGAATTCGTATTTTTTTATTCACGAATACTTTTCTCCGCGCGTCATAAAAATTCAGATGATTTATTTTGATTATTTCGTGACAATTCATTGAAAGAAAATTTATCGGTACTTGATTAGAACTATTGGTCTTGCATCGGGAAATGGTAATTCTCTCATGCTCGGTAATTATCGCTGAACAAGTGCCTCTTACCCGTGAGATACAATTGAGAAAAGTATTTATTGCGGCCCTCGGCCACGATAATTCAGATGTATCTCCGATTAATGAGCGGACATTTGAATTCTTCGCTCTGCTTCACTGTGTCCAATGACCTTGAACATGTGGGCCGGCCTCAGAGTAATGAATTCTCAGTACAGGCGTGTACGGAAATTGATCTGCACGGTTTTAAGTTCAATAACGCTAACTACCCAACTATACAATGTTCCGAGTTTATTGAAATTTAATTGACGGGTAAGAGCAGAGTTCCAGTTGCGGCGACATTGAAATGGACTTGAGGAGTTTTTAAATATTATTTCCATCGATTTCAACATTTTTAATTGCACATTGGTTTTGTCTTTTCATTATTTCTATTTATTAGAACGATTTTATTTTTTTATGCCATAGGTGCCCGTAATCACGCGATTCTAACCTCGCTTCGCTCGGTTAAATCGCGGATTACGGGCACAATGACATAAAATATTGTAT
>JAPYZM010003101.1:0-11966 GCA_030522845.1 Psyttalia concolor
GCTAATTTTTCTGCATTTATTTTGCATTTTTTTTCATAACTCGACAACTAATCGACCTGGACTCGCGGCCAACGCAATAGGATCCCTGACCCCAAGATACATAGAAATAGGCCTTCGGAAGAGCCAAAAAGGGGCTTTTCCGTAAGCCTCAAATGATCACCTTTAGTCACGGGACTGCGAAACCTCGGTTTGTAGTTAGAAGTGTAGGCGATAATTTTGTATTTGCCCTTATCAGGAAGCGTTCCTGAACAAATTATTCATTGAGTTTTTGTAATTATCCATCCTTTCGAAATTTTTCTTTCAATGCGAATGAAAAATTTAATTGGACTGAGGGATGACTCCGTGAATAATCTGTTACTCTTCAAATTTTCAAAATTCAATTTTCTTAATTCAACGCGTCCCTTAGTTTCCATCAGTCATTCGTACCTTATGCCAAAATTTGGTGATATACAAAATCAATAAACATCGCGTCGTATCTCTATAGACAATTTGTCAGTGGCCAATTGTTATCTAACCGATTTATTGACAAGTGACCATCATATGACTGCCACATCTTCGTGACCTGACAGCCCGTCGTTCCGGACGTCACCTGGCATCTCTAGTCGGAATTATTTTCGAGTAGTTCCTCGTCTAAAATTCTCCTGAATTATAATTTTTCGACCGCCAACGAAGGACCAAAAATGTCATTTCCCCTTCATCATTTCCACTTACCATCCCACACCCCCCAAAACAGCAAAAGAAATTCCATTATCCAACGAATCCCCCGGACCACAAGAAAATGTCATAGACCGTAGACATGTCCATCGCCGTTCGCTGGCATTCTTCCGTCTAGTTCACCGTGCCCTCACCGACACGGACGAAGAGTTTCAATTAGCCCGGCCAAAGTCGTCACTTTTTTCCCCCCGCTCGACAATTATTTTCATCTCCTCTTCATCCAGCGAATCCTGAAAAAAACTTTTGTTTCCCAAAGTAAAAGTCCCTTCGTCCCTCTCTCCCTTCGGTTCTCCTGCACACAAAGTCCTCCGCCCGTCGCTGTCGCGCTCCTCTATCCTCTTAAGCTGTCTGTCAAGGATTTTTCCCGCTCGTGAAAATATCCACGTGCGGTGACAGCCTCTACTCAGGGTATTTTGAGTATTTCCACTTTCCCCCAGTCCCCCTCCCCAGTCGAGGATTACTATTGCGTTTCTAACTTCGTCGTCTGACGGAGGGGGTGGTGGAAAATTGTCTTCTCGGGATTCTCCCTCAGTTATTTTTTTTTGCTTCCCCGTCACTTTTATTAATCTCCGTACAGACCAAAAACAAAAAAAGGAAATCTTGACACGTCGCGTCGTGATTGTCTCTTCCGTTCAAATGTTTCGAGGAAATGCCCCCGAGGGAGCTTTAAGCGACTTTTAATGAAAACAAAACGACACGAATACCCGAGGTCAATGAATCGTTAAGTTGAATTATCCCAATTTAAGGCCGTCGAGTTAGATGGATCCAGTGACGTTATATGGTCGCGTGTGTCCTGCGGCCTGGGGAAATTAACACCGCTCGATGGTGGTACCGAGGGCATATATAAAGTTGAGATCGTGATGTATAAAAGGGACGATACATTTACCCATATCGACGCCGGGGCGCTGCGCCCAGCGAGGACGACGCCATTGGCGAAGAGCGCATGAAGTAGCATAGTGGCACGCGGTAGGAATTTCAATAGAGCAAGAATGAGAACCGGTTCCTGCTCTCGGGCTGTGTTTTCTGGAGTTAAAAGAGTAAAAGGGAGAGGGCGAAATGAGGAAAGAGAGAGAGAGAGAGGGAGAGCGGTCGAGGCGCGGTCTGGGCGTCAGTATGCACCCATGAGGATACCAACGGGCATATTTTGGCGGATTCCTCTCTCTCTTTCTAACTCGCGCTCTCTGCTTTTTTGCATCCTTTTAGGGGCTGGAGTGTACAATCCATATGAGAAAACGATTCCCCCCATTCTCTTCTCTCCTTCGCACATTCACGCATGCTCAGACCCACACGTCCCACCGCACACTTTCGCACCGACTTCTTCACACCTTTGACTAATTAAAGGAACCGTCCTGCTTTCAACCGGACTCTTTTTTTTCTCTCTCTCTCTCGCTCTCTCTGTCTTGCTTGGGCCAGCCGTTTTCGCTTTGTTGCTCGCATTTTTCGTGGGGTTTTGTTCTTCCTCAGAGCGCACTGGGTGCAATCTGATTTCTGTCAGCTCCGGGGCATTGAATTCGTCATCCGAGAATTGAGATTTATTTTTGGGTAATTCAACGGGGTGCACATGTCGAAAGCGAGAAAATTTTGCCTCTCTTCGAGTACAAAAAATAAAGTGCCAAAAATTTGGCACAATTGCGTAAATTCCTCGAAAAAAATTGTCCCCAAAACAATTCACACCAGCAGATTAAGTGAATTATTCCGTAATTTTTTCATTCGTGACGTCACTCCACATCTCCATTCCATCTCAGACGAGAGAAATTCGTCGTTCAAGAACGAAGAGCGTATATTTTCGCATAATCCAGCATAACGCAATTATCCTCCCACGTTTATCCAAATAATTCATTTGTATGAGGCAGGCAGAGCGCGAAAGGAGAGAAATAAGAAAACGGTTTATACTTGAAATAGTTGCAGCCCATATCATCCGCTGCACGACGGGCACTCTTGCCACCAGAAGTGCACGAATAAATACCCGACGAGTTTCTTCCTCTCCAAATGTCGTTCCCACCTAACGAGACGTTCAAGTCGTTCTTATGGTAATTCGCTCGAGAGCGTTGGAGATATTATGATTCCCGCTTCTTGAAACGGTTTCATTGCATTCACAAATTCGGGAGACACTTACGTTTTATTGAATTCCTCTCTCCCCTCCTCCCGGTTTTTTTTTCTTTTCATCAGCGAAATAGTTCATTCAATTTACCTTTCATTTACCAATTTTTATCTCCATCTCTCTCTTTCTCTCTCTTTGGCTCTCGCTCACTCGACCTTCTCTCGGCATTCCCATTTTCCGGGCACCTTTCTACCATTTCATGATGGGGAGTATGCAATTAGTGGTACGTTGAAACTTTTCGTTGAGTCTGAATAATTGGAAAACGTATGCAGGCAGTTGATATAGAACGTTAACGGTATATATTCCAGTGTGTCAACGTTTGTGTGGGGGATAGTGCACTAGTTGGGAATGATGTGGGAGTGAGAGGGATACGGGGAGGGAGATCAAGAGAGAATTCTCTTTGCCAATATCGTGCCCGGTGGTCCAAACTTGGCCTGAACACAAACCTCTATCTCACTAACGTTACGAGACTAATTGGATTCAGCCTATAATTTACCCCCTCGAATGTGGCTCTTGCGGGGGACCTTGACAGTGTAGACGTTACACCAAAGTAAACATACTTTTGCGAAACGCAAATTGATGGGAGTATTGGAATTGTTTAGCTGTTGGAGTTGTTTGGATTATATGCAGGTCAAATGTTCAGTGCTTAGATTTTTTTTTGAAGGCTCCCCCGCTGATTTGACAGTTTAGTTGAAAGGCTGACGGGGAATAATTGGTCTTGGGCAGATTGAGAAGAAATATCATTGGATAAATTGAAACAACGGATGCACGGGGAAATGTTGAATGTTCTCTGCCAGAATAAAATTAAATCAAAATAAGTAGCAAATCGTGGTTTTCCAGGGCCGAAAGAGCATATTTATACGAGTTTTTTCATATATTCAATTAAATTTTTTATTCAAACAATTTACTAGATTAAAGATACATATGTGAGGAGTACTAAATATTTTCTTTTAGTGGGCTACTGCTTACAGCTCGCGCTTGACCGAAGGAAAAAAATTAAAATTAAAATTTAGATTTTTAGTGGAAATGTGAACCACAAGTTCCATTTTTTCCTCAAATTTTCACACTCTATGACCTTGAAAAATGAGTTATAATAGAATAAAAAAATCCTTCGTTCGAGCACGAGAAAATATTCTATTGAGGAAGCCTGGCAAATTCGGAGAAGATCGGTTCTGAGCTTTTTCAGAAATCGCGATTAATCGGGAAAGCCATACAAGTCCCAAAAATATGAACTTGAGTGAAGTATTTGTAGGTGAATCGAGTATTTTCCATGAGTAACGACAATTTAATGAGTGCATCGATTTTTACAATAAGTCTCGCAATTATATCGATAGTAATTTGTCAATGAAGGAAATAATGCTGTTCTTCTGGAGACTCATCAATGAATATTCATACGAAATTTCCTGTTCTGTATGATGTCGTTGGAATGGTAGATTTATTCGGTATATATTCAACCGACACGAATTATTGCTTCGTTTTTACTTTTTTCCTAGCCCTATTGACATGATAAATTGGAAATTTTCGACTGAAATCCAGTGGTACACTCGTAATTACCGATGATTTTTTTTTCTATTAATGCGGATTGTTCGGCCGGATTGAAGAATTTCGTGGACGAAATACTCGGGGGTTATAAATCAATTGACGCTCATCAGCTGTCAAACGGGTATGGCATTTTAAGGTAGTATCGATATCTCCATCTGCCTATTGATTTCATTACTTATTGAAGTCGATTCAAACACCTGCAGTACAGCCGCCGCTGTATAAATCTATAATTCGATAATATTTGTATTAGTGCGATGGTGTCTGATCAATCTTCATCGGCGTCGAGATGAAACATGAGATATCCAATCGCTTTGCGGTTCTCCTCGTCTGCTTGGTTATATTGGACTGGCAATCCATCAATGTTTAAGGCACTATTCACCTGTTTCTACCTTGAGACACTTCCGCCTTAAGTTATCTCAAGGTGATATTTATTTCTCCGCCGGGAAGAAAAAGTCCTTCAATTTCTGACCTACGAGGGATTTCGGAGACGACGAGGACTATTTCCCCTGCTGTTCGGAGAGAAAAATATCCGAGTTAATTTTTCCTCAACGTTCCGTAAAAATTCGTAAACATCCAAAAAATTTTATCTTCTAGGGTATGATGATTCTTGAAATTACTGATACCTTCCAGAAAAATTATGCGACTTTTTCGTATTTTTTCGGCGCAAGCGATTCACGCCAGCAGATTACGTAAATTGTTCCATAATTTTCATTGAATCTTTCAATTCAGTGCTCCCGCACCTGGTTTGTTTAAAAACAAATTCTCTCCACTTTTTAATATTTTTTTCTCAGCGCGTAGTGAACGTAATAAAAAAGAAGAAGACTATTCCCAGAAAGAAAGAAAGAAAATAAGAATAATTGAGAGATCGCCGAAAATATGTACATGAAGAATGACCTACAGGCCAGAAAATAAATAGATAAGTCAATAGATAATGTCGACGGAGGCTCACGATACAGCTGGAAGTAAGGTATGCTGGGGCACGGCTGCCAGCCCCAACGCGAATATATTTAAGTGATCATGCAATATTCATGGTCATGTATACCGAAATAGGACCGCCATTCATCCCCACGTGACTTTTCTCCGAGTTTGACGAATCAATGACACTTTTTCCCTTTGATATCTATTATGGAACCACCCACATCTCCTGGATATACTTACTGCAGAGCATAATCGATATATGTATATTCCCCTCGAGCTATAAATGAAAATGTCTGAAATTGACGGAAAAGAAGTCGAACCAACTTAGAACTGTTAAGTTGACGAACGAGGATTTATTGAATATTCATAGAGTTGGAAGCGTAGGACTAGAAGCCTCTATTTCTACGAGGACATAACTGGCTGGCGTTATTACTGAATCAATCATTACGTTCTCTTCCCACGTATACCCCCCAAATAGCCTGGGACTCCCACCAGTGGCCATTATTTTAGTCTTTACCACAAGAAAATTCTTGAGATAATCAAGAATACTGGACACCAGTTGGCAATTGATACAAACATATTTATTGAATCCAATACCGCCAATTCGAAGTACAAGATCGGGCCAAAGAAGATTGAAGGACAGAAAATTTTCGAGAAACCAAGCACCTAGAATACGTGCATGAAGGCCAATGGACAATTAATATAAAATTAATGACAGATTATCCGTCTAATTGCACATTGCTGTAGTTCATGTCGATATCTACGAGAAGGAGCGTGGTTAAACTCTCTCCATCCTTACCAATTGCAATATTAAACGATAATGTATCACAGGCACCACTTAGAGGAGCCTTGAATTCAAATCCATCGAGACTGTCTGCCTTGACTGTATAATTCCCCTATTGGATAATAATGAAAATATGTAAACATCAGCACTAAATAAAATTTCAAATAAGCAACATAAACTTACAGCTGGAATAGGACAATCCTCCTGACCATTGGCTAACAGCAATAAAATAATTTGCCAAACATTTTTCTCCCAAGAGTCATCTGGTTGACTGCTAGAACCACAATGTGGCTCTTTTCGGCCAGGCAATCCACTAATTGTTTCATAACTGCGATCACAATAAGCAACATACTGGATCTGTTGGACATACATTATGTTAAAGTTGAAAGGATAAAAAAATATAAAATTTATCCAGACATAGGATAACATGGTGTTACTGAGTGCTTTACCACTTTGACTTCACTATCCTCAGTGTAATCTTGCCAGATGGTTGTACAAGGGGTTTCGTTGCAGAAGAGGCCGTCTACTTTCAATTGATCCTGATTAGTTTCAGTATCGATTGTTATGCCGATTAGTCTGTGAGGGACACTAGTTTCTCCAGTATCAGGCTCTGGTTCAGAAGCATTTGGTCCTTCCGGCTCCGATGACTGGGAAGTATCGACGTCATCAGATGGATCTGCTTCTTCAGGCTCCAACTCCGATGATTCTTCATTTTTGTAGGTCATATCAAGCTCTACCGTTACCGCAAGGTATACGTCCTGTCCGCTAAGACCCACAGCAAGATCGAAGCTCACCGTCTCGCAGGTTTTTGACAAAGGGGCTTTCAACTCGAAGCGATCGTAAGCGCTTGCGGTGAGTGTGTAATTTCCCTAATAACGAACAGAAAAAATTAGCTATTGCCAGTAATAGACAGGATCATAAAATAATGTGTCAATAGAACGCACAGCCGGAATAGGACACTCTTCATGATCATCTCCTAACAGTAATGAAAATGCTTTCCAAACATTTTTCTCGAGAGAGTCCTCTGGGTGACTTGTGGACGTGCAATTGGCCATATCATCCTCACCTATTTCACTTATTCTCTCGATACCTCCATTGCAAGAGAATATGTAGTATATCTATTGAATAGACATTTTGTAAAATTTGAAGTGAGCGGACCATCAAATTTGAGTTGAAAGACGGTAATTGATTTAGGAAGTACCAGTTGGACGTTACTATCGGTGGTAAAATCCTGCTTCCAGATTGTGGTGCAAGGGGTCTGGAAACAATATGAGCCATCGACATAGACGTCGTTCTCTTCGTCGTTACCGTACATCGTTATTCTTTTTAATCGGTGAGATTCACTCTTTTTTTCTATGTCAGGCTTTAGCTCTAAGCTCGTTTCTGATTCTAATTGGGCCTCGATCTCTGCAACGTGGACATAGTTAAATATACAAGATTCAGGCTCTGGTTCAGGTTGCAATGTGCCTTTTAAATTGTTAGATCCCTTACCTTTTGCTATTGTCTCTAGACTCTGCTCTCCAGATACGATTACATTAATTTCCTGTTTGGAATCCTGTTCAGGTTTGGATTCAGTTTCGGGTTCGGGTTCGGGCTCCGGTTCCGGGGTAGATTCCGTTTCGGGTTCGGATTCAGCGTCAGGTTCTTGGCCAGCTTCGGGTTCTGGTTCCGGTTGAGGTTGAGATTCTGTTTCGGGTTCGGGATCAGCTTCAGGTTGTTGCTCAGTTGCGGGTTCGGGCTCAGGTTCAAGGTTAGATTCAATACCGTCACGGGACTCGATGTCCGGTTCAATTTCGGGTTCTGGTTCAGGTTCCGGATCTGCTTGGGGCTCGGGCTCAGTCACAGGTTCGGGTTCGACTTCAGATTCTGATTCAGGTTCGGGTTCAGGCTCAGCGTCAGCTGCTTCTTCAGAACATGACGCCGATGATGAACTTGACGAAGACTCACATTCTGGAGTAGATGCAGTGTCGGCTTGAGGCTCAGTGTCGGATTCATTTTCAGGTTCAGCTTCGGATTCGGTTACAAACTCACCGTCTCCTTCTTCAGAGCTTGACGAAGATGAGGAACTTGACGAAGATGAGGAACTTGACGAAGATGATGAGCTTGATGAGTCATCTGACTCTCCTGAGCTCGATGGGCAATTAGGGAAGAATGGGATGAATATCTGAAAATTTAGCGGTAACATGCAACATCATTATTGAAGGTATTTTGCTGGTTGCTTTACCTTTATCGGTCGTAAGAAGAAACACTCAAATCTTTTAACTGGACCGAAGATCCCCGTAAACTGGTCTTCTGATTCGTCATTGTGGTTGGCATTACATCTGTTATTCCCGATAATTAATAGTACTATTAGGACAGTTCCAAAGGAATAGATTGTCGGTAACTTTTTCATGTTTTCTCTGCTGTGAGACTGAAGGTGAATGGTGAAATACCAGAGCCAACGCCGGTACTAATTTCTGTTAGTTTGTAGAATACTTGCGCATTATCTTATCACTAGAAAATTGCTTTCTCTCAAGGTCTATGCATTGCACCTGCGTTCACAACCTAGGTGATACCATCGCTCAATTGAAATAATTGAGAATTTGGAATTGCAGAAAGTATAGCCAAAAATTGTGGTATTGAATTCGATATTGTTGGACTGAGTTAATATTTTTAGCGACTATTGATTTATGAAATCCGATAATTTGTAATTTCAATCAAAAATATTGGAGCATTTGAAAATCAATAGTTCAATTCTAAATAAAGGTTTTAACAAACCACGTGTGTTGATCACATGTGTTAGTGGATAATTAAAAATGCCCATGAAAATATACTGTGAGGCCTGCTTATCGCACTTCATTATGAGTGCAACTCGATGTTAAAAGTTGGTTTAATGAAACATTCACAAAAACTACTGACAAGGCAACAAATCGATTGACAAATTTCCAATTTCTCAAACCCACATTTTCTCAAGCACACATGAGTTCCATTAAAATTTCAACAAATATTGTTTTTTAAAAATTCTAAATTTAATGGAAACATCAATGACAACTATAGATTTATTTTTCAATTTCAATAAATCAAAAAATTGTCCCTAATTAATTTATGATTTTCTTCATGTTTTTGACAACAGATCGACCAATTTTCTTTAATCTCTAATTCAAATGGGAAATAGACGAAGAGAATAATTCAGTAGAAATGGGCGTTCGGTTTCGGTAAAATTTGTGGACCCCTTATTAGAAGTTATGGAGGGGTGGGATAAAAATAATCCAACCGGTCATTAAAATTTGTTTACCCTCAAACGGTACCCTGGATTAACTAAAAAATTTCTCCCCACATACACAATTTTTATTTCATCAATCATTAATAAATCCAATTCAACCCAACATTATACATTATTCCATTTTCTCTCTCTCTCGCAATATTCGTGTTTGGCGCATTTCACGAATGCAAACGAGCATTTCACGCGCAATCCCGAAAGGAGGTATTCCCCCGAGTTGCCATGCACTCGACATCCCCACATATTCAAACCTAAAATAATAATGTATTTGTATAAGAGCCTGAGCCCCGGATACGTATGTTCTATGGTGATTAACATATCTTAATTGCAGGTGTTTATCCCAGGCATCGTATCGTCCTTATATATATCCCCTTGGAACCGATCGTCGGGACATTCCAGCGGTAACTTCTCTCTCACTTAGTGACATGTTAAAAATACAAAATAAAATGATTTTTCGTTCTAAAGTTGGCTGTCTTGTTGGGCTTGCCAGTGGAGGGCTCTCATTCTCCTCTTTGGCGTTTTCTCTATCTTTCGCGAGTGGCGGGTGCGGGAGGGGGAGGGCGGGGATGGAACTCGCTTGGAAGGGTATGAGAGGGCGCCCACGGGCGAAGAAGCTGGAGTTCCTCGATAATTGCCCGCTCCCCTAGCCGCCCCTCTCTTTTCTTCTCCACAAAGAGGGAGCCCTCATTACGCTAACTTGTCACAGATTGCTGATATGTAGATAGTCGCCTCGGTTCGCTTCTTCTTCCCCGCACTGAACCCTGGCTGTGTACATTTCTGTTGGGACCGCTCTCCGGCTATCCACCGGTGGCCACCGGCGTGGTATCTGCTTGAAGAATTAATATGTGGGGGTATCGAAAAAAACCAACTGCAGTACAAACGTTACCAGTGTGTGCATAACATACTTGGTGGGTACTCGTGGTATTTAATGTGTGTACACTCACCTTCTATGGCAGTTTATCTACGAGGAGGCCGAGGGTAATCTCGAATTTTCATGATGTCTTAATATTTATGATAAATAAATAATCGTCGATTTCAGTATTGTTTTGCAGACAGTTTAGTTGTGTCTCTTGATTTTGGGGACAGAAAATTATTCTTGTGACATACGGGATTTGAATGTATAATTGATGATTTTGAAATTGTAATTTATGTTTTTTAGACATTGAAATTACGAGATTAATTGTAAATCATAAAATGCGATCTGTTACCTCCTCAGAACTTGATGACGAGTCACCAGACTCACTTGGGCTTGATTTGCAAGTGGGAAAGAATGGTATGAATATGTAAAAATGGAAATGTAACGTAGGATATCATTATCCATATTTTAGTAATTATTTTACCTTTATCGACTGGAGGAATGCACACTCGAAACTTTTAATTGGACTCAGCAAATGGGCCATCTGTTCCGTCACTCTCGTTGGCATCACATTCGTTTTTTCCAATAATGTACGTTAATATTCAGTCATATTTCGAAAGCAAATGTTGCAATGCCGTCATCAAGCCCGAGTCCTCGTGCCATTTGTCATTGTCCAATAATTATGTATTATCTTATCACTGCAGAAAATTCCTATTTTTTATGGTCGTACGTGCTACCCAAACATTGATTCAAAAATTATTGCCGTACGAAAAACGCCGTAACTCGATATTGACCAAAAATTTGAAATGAAGAAGACGAATAGCTCAGTCGGAAAGAGCGTCCGATACATAATCGGAAGGGCTAAAAAAGAAATAGGAGATTTTCAGTAAAAGTTCGGTTATAAATATTTTATAATTGAAGCGGAAAATCGTGAATTTATTTGAATGAATTTCAGTGAATTTCCAAGGGAATACACTAAAAATAACCATCGAAACGCGCCATTAAATTTAATTATTCATATTTATAATAAAAAAAAGACGTCTAGAATTATTTCACGTATTCAATATTCAACAAAATCATGAATTCAAAATTACGATTTCAAGGTATTTTGATTTTAATCAAGATATTTTATCCTATTACCCGTGCAAACTTAAAATAAACATAAAACATTGAGCCCCCAAATTCACAGTAATCAAACCCATTTGTTTCAATAACTCCCCTGATTATGCCCCTCCCCCTCCGCGCAATTTTCCCTTTTTTTTCATCCTCTCATTTTCCCCCAAACCGCATCCACATCGTTATCGTTAAATTTCTCATTCAAGATGGGCCCTCGCATATATCGACAGGCGTGGCGTGTTGGCGATAATATAAAATCGGCGGGGGCACATAATCACGCGATATATATACAGATTTTTCTTCCAAACCAATACCAATAAACACACACGATGATCAGAAATATTTTTCTGCATGGCAAATATCTCCCCGCTTATTACAAGAAGACACGAGATGAACGAGAGAGTGAGAGACAGAGAGAGAGAGAGAGAGAGAGACAGACAGAGAGAGACAGAGAGAAAAAAAAACATTTATATGTATTTGGTATCCCCGTTGGGTGACGGGGTCTCTGGATTTTTTGGATCCCGCGGCGAATTGATTCTTTATAAAATGCGAACTAAAACTCGAAGGTGGGACTGGTACGATTGGTTTAAGAGCACTTGCTATGTATGCGTCTGGTATACCTTAAGTTCTGCCCACGCGTGCAATGCAAATGACTGCAGTCGATCGCGTTCGTCGA
>JAPYZM010003102.1:0-13587 GCA_030522845.1 Psyttalia concolor
CAAAACAAAAACCAGTTGATCCACACAATATTGGCCTCATTGATTGAACATTAAAATATGGAAGAGTTGAAAATAAAAAAAATTACTTTAATGTGTTGAAGTAACACTCCACTTCGTGTTCACTTAATTTAAGAACAACCTAGACCCAAGTAGCCGGAATCAGGTATGATCCGATCAAATGTAGACTTAACTGACCTGATCCGAAAAGGATTTGCCTGATCTGATCCAATCCGGATGTACCAGACGTGATCAAGTCCGGATCAATTAGACCTCATTAAATCCTGATGTCTCGGAGGCGTTACATGACTGATCATATTCTAACCAATCCACTGGATCAGCACCTGACCAAAGGTCAGGTTTGCCTTGATCAGAACTTAATCTGTACTTGACTGGAATTTCCACTCGGGTTATCCAACGTGATGATCGACTTTCAGAAAATCAAAGATCCGAACGGGTTAAAAAAATCAAAAAAATCCGAAAGTCGGTAAGATTATGGGCATAAGTGTGGACTAACTCTGTGCATTTATTCATAGGAATCGGTCCTGTCATTTTTCTTATTTTTCAAATTAATTCATTAGTGCGCATTCTCACTCTCTCACCCTTTCGACTAGTTCGACAATTATCATTAAAATTCCATTAATCCAGAAATCATTCACTTCTCAGGCAAACCATTATTTTGTTATTTCGTTACCGTACTTTCGACAATTATTTTTCCACAGACTTAAATCCCCTCGAGGATTTGAAGTATTAAAAATTCTTATTTAACAATATTTTATATCACGTGCTTTCTTTTAAGTTTCATTGAATTTTACTTGATCATAAATTCAATTTTTTCATATAATAAAGCAATTGTGACTGTAATGATAATAATACCATAATAAATATCCCACAATTTGATTAATCACAATTTTTCGTGTGCATTCTGTTTGTCCTAAGAGTTGAGTCATTACAATCTGTTGTATTTGTGCATTTTGGTTTGGGGTCGAGGGGAGAACTAAACTCACCTCTCCTGGGCACGGGCGGAGCCCTCTTTGGGGTGTCATCCGCCAACGGCGTTCTTCCCCTCATGATGTCCTAGGTCTGTGCATTTATGCGATGCTCATCGCTTTTCTCTCTGACGAAAAGAGCAGAAATTCCCCAGTTTAATAATGGTTAAATTCATTTGTGCAGAGGAACTATTTATTATGGAATAATTCGGAGTGGAATGGGTAGAATGATTTGGCAGTGAAGGGATTAATCGACATGAGTCATCATATAAATCATTGCTCTTTTCTAAATAGCGTACAATGTACGTAGAGAAATATTGAATTAAAATTACCAGTAAAAAGATCTGAACATTACATTTCGAAACATAATCTGGGAGCGAAGTAAAATTTTATAAAAAGTGTCAATCGTCACGTGAATTTTGCGATAATTCGTAACAACTACTCACTTGTCGGAGGCCTCACGGTGAGCCATGAGTCACAGTGAGGGGGCCTTTAACAAAATGTTCAATTTTTCTGGCACGGTCCGCAAAAATTCTTAAACATCCAAAAATGTTTTGTTGTAGAGTACGAGGATTCTTGAAATTTCTCTTACATTTTACACCTGCCAGAAAAATTGCGTGACTTCTCTGTATTTTTTCAGTGACAGACTGAAGAATTTACAAACTGTTCCAGATTTATTCTCTTCAATCCCCACAGAACTCGGCTGGAAATGATTCACGCCAGCAGATTACGTGAATTGTTCCGTAATTTTTACTGAATATTTCTCTCCGTGTGGTCGATCTTTCGGGTTTTTTTTTTATGGGGATTTTTTTTTCACTGTAGAATAGGTATTTACAAAAATAAATTCGATCTGATAAAAAGAGGAATAAATTTACCGGCATATTGATTTCCGAAAAAATAGAGGAATTGAAAACGAAAATTATAGTTCTCACATAAAAAAATATTGTCGAATAACAGCGAAATTGTTCATAGAAAATTAACTTTCATTCAAACGTATTATCTCTCTGAGCCCATCATCTTCTCACGTTCTAGTTCACTACCAAATTCTATTAAGTCTGTACATGGGCTGACAGAAAAAACTACTTTGGACTAGGAAGATTTACTTAATACAAGAAAATATTCTCTTGTCAATTTTGAAAATCGTTAAATTTTCAGAATATTTTTTTCCTTGTCATACTGACAGGTAAGTCTTCCAAGAGGATGACATTCTCTAGCCCGGAGATATTTTCTAAGTGTTTTGAAGACTGGTAATAATGCTTTGCCCACGAATTCACATGATAACGAGAATATTTTTTTTCGTTCTGGACTTGGATTTCGGAATATCTTGTACAAGTAGTACAATATTTAATTATATCCATGTAAAATTGGATTTTCTTGGAATTTGCCCACTATTTTCTATAGATTATATTTATAACATTCTCCAGTTACTAAAAAAATTAACTAGCACTAGTATATAATTTTTGAGATAATAAAATGAAATGAGAAAACGATTGTTAAGCTGTAAATTTCTTTGGGACATTTAATAGTACTTACACTAAGAGAAACAAAATGTTTCTAAAAGGACGTATGTCCTTGTGGGAAGAAGATATTGATCCAAAAATTGTCAAGAAAATAATGTCCAGCATTGAAAAAGAAAAGTTTACAGAAATTTTGTACTACGCATTTCTCCGAAAAGTGAGAAGCCATTGATTTATAACAAAAAACTAACTCCTCAATTCAAATCGTTTTTGCATTGAAATATTTTGCATTTCAAGCTAAAAAACTATTGACCAAATCAATCCAATGTTACTTGTTTTAAGAACACACATTCTGATTACAAAAAAATTATCTTGGGCTTTGAAACTAGCAGCCAATTTCTTTAACAAAGTCTTTCGTTTCTGAGTGAAAGGCAATATTTTCGTGTCACTTTTCGATCCATCAGTCTATTTATATTTAATAAACAATCTATCTAATGTATATCTTTGTATCAGTTAAAAACGGACTTTTCTAAAAACGTTTTTTTCTCAGGTTTTGTAATATTCAATTCTGAATAAAAGTAAATTTTGTGAAATAACTGGACCGAAGAGGGTGGACGTGACGAGCCGAGCAACAGTGGCAACACTGTACTGGCTAGGCTTTGTGCGTACTGCAGTGGGGAAGGGACATACAGACCAATCTGGGCGTAAATTACGTTTACACTAGCTGTACAAAACCACCAAATGTAAAGTTCCAAGAAATCGACAAAGAATCACCGAAAAATTGGCCAGCAAACTTTTTATATCATAATTTTTCCTCGATTGAATAAACGTTTTAGGTTTGCAGAAAATGTGAGTTAAACCCCTTTTGTGTAAAAAATCACATTTTGGAGCGTTTCCGTTACAAATAGTTTAAAATCTGAAAGTTGTTTTATCTGATAAAAAAAAACAAATTGAATTTAAGTCTCTATCGCGAAGGAAATCATAATTTTCACACAAGACCTTGAATTAACTATCTATCGCTACTAGTTTTTCCTCTATCTTTTTTTTTACACAAACCAAAATTCGAGTCGATCCAATTTTTTAAGAAACCCTCTTTAGCTTACAATAATTTATG
Source organism: Psyttalia concolor (assembly GCA_030522845.1). NCBI lineage: Eukaryota > Metazoa > Arthropoda > Insecta > Hymenoptera > Braconidae > Psyttalia > Psyttalia concolor. The sequence goes on from JAPYZM010003102.1 coordinate 3,558, forward strand.
AATTTATAAAAAAAAAAGTTGAGTTGTATTAAAAAGTTTCCCAGAAGAAAGGCAAGGCTAGGATTTCTTCCTGTAAAACACTTTCTCTCAAAATGTAAAAACATAATTATTGACCGAAATATTTAACGACATTTAAAATATACAAGAGAGTACTTTCTTGTACAAGGTAAATCTTCTGTACCAAAAGAAGTTTTTTCCTCAGTAAGTCTACATTAATGCAGCGTGGGCAACCGTCATTAAAAAAAAATGTCAACAAGCCATTCTCCAATGAAACTAAAACATTATCATCGGGCCTATGAAAAGGGAGAGTGCGAGGGGATAGGGTACAAGATAACTATAACTATCATTACACGAGTAAGAGGTGATGTGGGATGGGGGCATAAAAAAAGCGAGGCGAGTGCAACGGGGCACGCATTGGCGTTGGCCCAAAGCAGGCCAGGCTCATGGCTCCTCCAGGTATACAAGAGCAAAGGTATGCCAGAGACTCGGCCGGTTTGAGATTCAGTTACACTTCCTACCTCCAAAATAATCCCACTACGATTTTATTCATCAAACTGGTCTACTACTGAAAATAGTCAACCACGAGAGGAGGAGATAACAGAGTTTTTGCGAAAACCCAATTATCATTTTACCAGTTTAGATGATGACCTTGCACGACCGTAGACGTCAGCGAGGATCTTATTTATGATAAGTTATTCCATTACGGGTTAATACCTCATAAGGAGTTTTCGCCTTTCAGGGGAGCGGGTGTTGCGGATGAAAAATAAGGGCGAGAATTCGGTTTACAGCGAGTCGCTGTGAGTCATAATAAACATCGGCAATAAGTCTAACAATGAAAATTACAAGCAAAAGGCAAAATTGAGAGGGTGAAGAAACGAAAAGGAAAAGAGAAGAAGGGAGAAAACACACTGACAAAAGCATCGTATAACATCGTAAATTTGAAGTAGCTCTAGAGCCGTGCGCAGATCGCCCTGGCCGTAGGATTTAGATATTTTCAGTTTATTAATTTTCTAACTAAATTGTGTGTGACAAATTTGGTAAAATTCGTATCGAGTGAACTTTATTCAGTTTTTTACGCATTCCTTCTTGTAACTAAATAATCCGACTAGACTAACAAATATTTTTCAATAACTGTCAAGAAAATTCTTGAATTGGCAAAGATACGTAAAATTTTTCGTTAAAACAACGTGATCTTCTAATCTTTGAAAATTAATTTTGGAAAAATTAACAGGGGTATAAAACACATGTTAAATTTTGAGAAGTATAGAAATACTTTAATCACATTTTGATACAATATCATTTGTCGTATCATTCCTCGACTGGTTTTCCGATCTCGTCGTGAAATTATTGATTATCGCAGCCGCTTCGGGCGTCTGTTTTAGTCCCGCCGTATGAATTTGGATTGACGCTTTGAATACTCAATTCACTGAATTTTGAAGTAGGGTTGCCGACGAGACTGAAACAAGATTCATTGCTGACAAGAATTTGGATAAAGTTATCAGTCAGACAATTTCAATTTTTCATCATTTGGAGATTTGTTATGTCGGCTCAGTAGGCGAGTGAAATATAATTTGAAGGGATCTTCAATTTTTCAGATGAAAAAATATAGACAAAACATATATAACTTTATATTTCATATTAGCTTTCTGTGAAAACTAAGCCCATTTCAATTTCTTGACCATTTTATAAAATATGTAGGAAGTGGAGATGATCTTCAATTTTCCTAGTGAGCTTGAGAATTCTCGACGTCATTGAAATTGAAATTTCAATTTCTAATTCAAGATTTCATGAATTATTCGGTTTTTATTTGAAGTCAAATTCACAAGATTGGCAAATCGAATAAAATTATTGCTTATTTGTCAATAAATTTATATTAATTAAATAAATTCGAGACTCCTCTAACAGTCAAAATTACACCAATTATGCCAACATTAGTAAAGAATTATGAAAAACAAATTTAAAAAACAGTTTTCGTCGTAATGAATCAATTTATGAGCCGGGAGGAAATTGAAAAAAAATGATATTAGCTGTAATGAATCAATTTAGGCCTCCGGGGAAACGGAAAATGTGTAAAGGTAGGTTTGGAGAATCTCTGAGCATTGCCGTTACTCCGTGTTCTACGTGATAAAGTCTGGGAGTTGAGAGCCACTGGGTGGAACACCCGCGGCTAAGGGGGATACAGTCAGGAGTACCCAGCAGGAGTATCCAACTGTGCGACTACCATGAGAGAATGAGAAAGACACTGAGCCGGTCAATGGTGGCATCGTCATTACCATGTTACACTCTACGCTCTTTCCCTTTTTCCCTTTTCGTTCATGCCAGTTTGAGTTTTTTTTTCCTAGGGTTTATTTGTTCCTGGGATAGGAACAATGTTGAAAATCGATACATCTTAACGAGACAAGTCACTGACTCGAGTCAAAATCAATTGAAGAACTTCCTGAGTTAGTTTTGTGGAAATATTTCACGTTGTCTGAAAAATGTGAAATTGAACGAAATAGTATATTTCGTAACAAGTGAAAAAAAATGGCTACTCGTGGGATTATATCCCTCGCCTTCGGCTCGTGATATAAACCTCCCACTCGCCAAAAACCATTTTTTTTCACCTGTTACGAAATATACTATTTCATCACGCTGTGTCGGAAAAGTAACTTTTCAGTCACTCTCCCCTTCGCGTCAAGTGACTAAAAAGTGCTTTTTCGCCACATTGAGATGAAATAGTATATTTCGTAACAAGTGAAAAAAAATGGTTCTTGACGAGTGATATAATCCCACGAGTCAAAAACCACTTTTTTCGCGTGTTACGAACAATATTTTTCATCTCAATGTGTCGAAAACGCACTTTTAAGTGAACTCGACGCGAAGCGGAGAGTGACTGAAAAGTTACTTTTCCGACACAACGTGATGAAAAATATTGTTCGGGACACGTGAAAAAAGTGGTTTTTGACTCGTGGGATTATATCACTCACCTTCGGCTCGTGATATAAACCTCCCACTCGCCAAAAACTATTTTTTTTTACTTGTTACGAAATATACTATTTCATCTCAATGTGTCAAAAAAGCACACTCCGCTTCGCGTCGAGTGACTGAAAAATTACTTTTCCGACACAGCGTGATGAAATAGTATATTTCGTAACAAGTGAAAAAAAAAAGGGTTTTTGGCGACTGGGAGGTTTATATCACGAGCCGAAGGCGAGTGATATAATCCCACGAGTCGAAAACTACTTTTTTCACGTGTTACGAACAATATTTTTCATCTCAATGTGTCGAAAAATTGATTAAAATAGATCGATATATTTGACAAGAAGTCCAATGATTCGATCTTTGTCAAAAAAATGAGAAATATCCAGACAACAGTCCTATGATTTACATTAAAGAAAAATTTCCCTTGGAATATTAAAGATTTAAAAGATTTGAAGATTTAAAATTGAGTCTTGAAAGCTTTTGTTGAGAGTTGATTTATATTTTCAAAATCGTATGTGATCATCTCAACGATCCCACAGATTTAATTTTAAAAAAATCAAACGTTAAGACTCGAATTGAAAGCTTTAAATTAAGAGTTCCATAAGGCAGGTATAATATCATAATTTTATCGTGTCATTTGTTGACTTCCAATTAATTCCGAAGGATATTTAATAGTTTAAGTAACAATTTCTACTAAAATTATGATGGTAACACAAATTCAGAGATCTGGAGGAAGAGGGATTTCAAAATTCTGGTCTCTATAAATTACACCACAATCTGTTTTCAGGCGCTTTATAGCTCTTTAAATTATTTAGTGAAAGTGAGTCAACGTCACTCAAATAAAATAAATAGTTTTTCGGTACTGCTTATCACGATTTATTGTCTGAGGATTGGTACAACCCGAAATCTTCCAAAACACTACAAAAAATATTGTTCCTGGACTGTTTCGATGGGGTCTTTATGACTCGTGTTGGTCAATCTTCGCCTCCATTTTGGACGCCAACGCCATATGAGTAAAAACCCCCATTAAAACCGGCCGGAAAAATACCATTTCAAGTATACAGAAATGTTCCCCCAATTGAAATTCAGATTTCATTACTCAAATAGAAATAATTGTTTAGTTAAGTAAAACGACGAAATTTATTGACATGAAAGAATTCTTCATATGGAACAGAGATGACCAGCAATATTAGATATTCGTATTATTGAATTTAATTTAACATTATTTTTTTTTTAAATGTTGCTTCAAATTGAATTTGGAATATGAACAATATTGTAATAATCAACAATCAATAATAATTGAAGTTATCAATTAGTTATTACTCTAATTACAGTGACTAATATTGGTGAAATCGATTATTCCAATTATGAACTAATAAAATGTTCTATTTCAAAATATTAGACTATTGGTTAAAAAATTAATCAACTTGTGAATCAATGGAATAAGAATTACGTGAACAATGACAGTTTATTCAGTAGTTTCAACTGATTACGAATGCAGTAAATACCGGTATTACAAATTAATAAATATCACAAATTTATGAATTTTTTAAGTAAAACGTTTTGCCTAAAATAAATATATGAATTATTTGACTCTTAATAAAACTGTTGTGGAAATGTACGAACCAGTTTCAAATCAAGATGGATATTCGATTAAAATGCATTATTCCGCTTGTATACCTGTTAATGCATTAAAGAATTACAGAAAGTCCTGCGCATTTCCGAGAATACGAGATTAATGTTTGATTGTTGCTGTGAATAATTGAGAGTATTCTTCGGCTGTGATAAAGTAATGGAGAGGTGTGATATCATGGTTTTATCGGGTGACGCATGAGAACCACTGGGACGGCCGGCTGAATTATTGGACTCATCTGAAATTCTAAGTCGCAGAGCTTCTGGAATTTCGAAGAAACTTGAGGAAATGGGCTCAGTTGTTTTGGGAGTTCTAACAGTTGAAGAATTATTTAAATGGGGAGTAAGAATAATTAGAGGTGGATATTGTCAGACTATGAAATTAATGCGATAGAATATTCCGGGATCTGTTAGAAGTTTCTTTCACACTTTTAATTATTTTCTATATTTAATTGAGATGACAGATCTTCGAGAATTTCCCGACGAATTTATCACTTAATCCACTAACTGATAGGATGATTCTACAGTAATAGAGCTGGAAGAACTAAGAATATACTGTTGGGGTGAAACTATAGAAGCCGATCAATTTGGAAAGTTCATAATAGAATATTGGGCAACTAGTGTGTAAAGTAGCACTTTTTCGCACGAGTGCTTGGCGATCACACGATGTGAAAAAGGTGATAAGCACGTGTTGCACACCTAATTTTTTGCAACACCCGCCCAAAAAGTTCACTTTTTGGTAGCGGTTTTCGTGCGTAAAGTGGTACTTTTCCGCACAGTGTACGTAAAAGTCAGAAATCCTGCGTAAAGTGAAACGCGTGCGTAAAGCTTTGCTTTACGCACTCGAATTTCACTTTACACACGATCTTGACTTTTCCGCACTCCACATACAAAAAAACCACTTTGCCCTCAAACCTCCCCTCAAAGCGAATTTTGACAGGTATTGAAAAAAATTAAGTGTGCAACACGTGCGTATCGCCTTTTTCGCCTCGTGTGATCGCCTAGCACTCGTACGAAAAAGTGCTACTTTACGCACTAGTTGCACAATATATTATTTTGCAATACCTGCCAAAATTCGCTTTGAGGGGAGGTTTGACGGCAAAGTGTTTTTTTTGTGTGCGGAGTGCGGAAAAGTCAAGATCATGTGTACAGTGAAATTCGAGTGCGTAAAGCTTCGCTTTCGAGTTTCACTTTACGCACGATCTCTGCCTTTTACCCACACTGTGCGGAAAAGTACCACTTTACGCACGAGAAACGGTACCGAAAAGTGAACTTTTTGGGCAGGTATTTCAAAAAAATAATTTCAAACGGTTGGAACACTTTTCTCTAGCCGATAAATGAATTCTCCTAAATTTTGTTAAAGTTCAAACAGACCCGATCAAATTCTTTCATGATCTGGCTCTGCAATTAAATAAACAATTCTCTTTCTTAAGGAATTTACCATTAAGAGAACGCGTTCTGAAGTTTATTTCACTTCAGACGATTATTTAGTCACTTCTGAATCCTCGGTAAAAAAAATTGCGTTAGATTTGGATTAGGTTTGAATTTTATTGGACAATCATCTAATGATTAAGAACCGTGAAATCGTGTTTTTATTCTGCCAATAAGTTCAATTCTCATTTGAGGGATAAAATACTTGGCGCGAGAAGTTAGTTCTGTACCAATATGGCAACATTTAATTGAGAAATTTTATATTTTAAGTTAATAAAAAATTACAAAATGTTATACTTCACTTTTTTGCCAAGATAAAAACCGTTTTTGTCATTTCAAAGATATTCACCAAATACTTAATGGAATTATTCCCAATTTATCTTCAAAATTAAAAGAATGGAGCGATAAAAAAAGAACTGTTCTAATTAAAGCCATGAACACTTTATCAAATTCTGTCATTATCTGACTCTTTACGGGGGATTTTCCTTCCAAGGGACTTTCCCTTAAAAAACTACAGAACTTACTATCAGAGTAGAAACAATTCAAATTTGTTTTCCCCTATCAAGCGATTATTTAGTCAAATGTAAATTCCTCCATTATTCATAATCTCGGTATCTATACCGTAAGACTTTGGATTTTACTAAATAAAACTGTACTCTCGTCTCGCGACGACATAGCTTGGACTCCAGTTTATACTCCGATAACAAGTTCAATTGCCTCTTAAGAGATGAGTTATTTGATAGGAGAAATAGTTCTGAGATAATACGTCCATATTTAATTTAGGAATTTTATACTATTTACTTTCCCAAAGATTAAACACTCTCTTATATTCCAGTACTTTCTCTAGCCTTTTGATGAATTGTCATAAATTTTGTACATTTAGCTATTTATGTAATACAAGACATTTAACAAACATTAAATGGAATTACTCTGAGTTTATCTTGGAAATTAAAGGGTTTGAGATATTTCTTTTCCAAACGAAGTGTTCAAGTTGAAGTTTAAACTGGGAATTCAGTTTCTATCTCGATAATAATTATTCTTGTCTCGTAAGCAATGAAATATTTGGTGGAAACAATTATTTCTGTGGTATATGTCAATATTTCTCGCAGTATATTAAAAAAATTAATTTTCATCTGCTCTAAACTCAATAATTGCCCAGATATTTCAAGTGGAAGTCTCCACAAAGGCTTGAATCGATTGCGAGAAATGAGAATCCCTGACGCCAAACTATCACCGAACAAGTGAACCAATCTGAACTCCCAGTATCTCGGGTGTCATTGGCACCGTTAAATAGAAGACCAGCGGAATTGTCCCTCCCTTGCAACGAGCCTTTATGCTCTTTATTCTCCTATTATTCAATTTTTCATTCCAATGTTTACACAAATGAGTCCAGCACGTACTAACCCCCTCGATACTTCTCAATATTTCATTTTCCTCATCGGGTCCAACGCGCCCATTTACCCCAACGTTCAATTTTCCGATGCTATCGGCGATTTAAATCCGTCAGAATAAAACGGAAAACGAAAGTAACAGTTTATTAATACGGAGGAGGTATTCAGAGAGCCATCAATCCCGCGCGCTAAGTATTAAAACAGGTTCTGCTGTTGTTTGAGAGACACTTAAAGATGTTTCAGCCCAAACCCGCATTATTGAATGTAATTTTGATATTTTTTTATGTGTCAGGCTGATATACAAACCACATTAACTGTTTAAAAAAATATTCCTGAAATATCAAGAAAGTAAGAAAATACGTTTATAATATTTAATACTATCTTTCTATACCATTTATTACTGAGAAATCATATGCAATTTTTGATTTGTAAGAAAATAGTGATTTTCAGGCCTACATGACAATAAATATTATAGAATATTTTGAGTATTCTAGCCCTCTCCTCTTCAATTTTGAGTTTATCGAAAATTGAATTGGAATTAATTTTGGCATCGAGTGTGAAAAATTCAGTGATAAGAAAACATGAAAAATCTAATAATCATGAGATTTTACCAATATTGAAAATGGAAATAAGGTTATTGCTTAATTCACAAGCAATTTTTAACAATGTTTGTCATTGATAATTTTGATGACGAATATTGTTCGTAACTCGTCAAACAAGTGATTTTTGACTCGTGGGATTATATCATTCGCCTTCGGCTCGTGACATAAGCCTCCCCCTCGCCAAAAACCATTTTTCGTGCCGCCAGACCTGAAAAACCCCGTTTTCGTGTCGCTGCGCGCCAAGAAATTGGCACTTCCCAGGCTCACGAAATAGTATATTTCGTAACAAGTGAAAAAAAAATGGTTTTTGGCGAGTGGGAGGTTTATACCACGAGCCGAAGGCGAGTGATATAATCCCACGAGTCAAAAACCACTTTTTTCACGTGTTACGATTTTCATCTCAATGTGTCGGAAAAGCACTTTTCAGTCACGACGACACGAAGCCGAGAGTGACTGAAATAGTATATTGTGCAACTAGTGCGTAAAATAGCACTTTTTCGCACGAGTTGTCCATCGCTTGCACGATCGCTTGCTAGGCGATCCCACGAGGCGAAAAAGGTGATACGCACGTGTTGCACCCCTAATTCTTTGCAATACCTGCCCAAAAAGTTCACTTTTCGGTACCGGTTTTCGTGCGTAAAGTGGTACTTTTCCCCACAGTGTGCGTAAAAGTCAGGAATCGTGCGTAAAGCTTCGCTTAAAGCGAAGTAAAGGTTCGCTTTACGCACTCGAATTTCACTTCACACACGATATTGACTTTCCGCACTCCGCACACAAAAAAACCACTTTGCTCTCAAACCTCCCCTCAAAGCGAATTTTGGCAGGTATTGCAAAAAATTAGGTGTGCAACACGTGCGTATCGTCTTTTTCGCCTCGTGTGATCGTCTAGCACTCGAGGCCGGCTTCGCCGGCCACCTGTGCAAGCGATGCACGACTCGTGCGAGAAAGTGCTACTTTACGCACTAGTTACACAATATACCATTTTGCAATACCTGCCAAAATTCGCGTTGAGGGGAGGTTTGAGGGCAAAGTGGTTTTTTTGTGTGCGGAGTGCGGAAAAGTCAAGATCATGTGTAAAGTGAAATTCGAGTGAAGCTTTACGCACGAGTTTCACTGTACGCACGATCTCTGACTTTTACGCAGGGTGTGCGGAAAAGTACCATTTTACGCACGAAAAACGGTACCGAAAAGTGAACTTTTGGGGCAGGTATTGCAAAGTAGTATATTTCCGGCCTGTCGTTATGGGGTTTTTCACTCGCGTGGCTGTCTACCTCGCCTACGGCTCACGTCACCAAACATCACGCGAGTAAAAAACCCCATAACGACAGGCCGGAAACATACTAACTCACTAGTGAGATAGCGTAGGAGAAATTACGAGTTCCGTACTGCTCTTCACTTTTCCTCACCCCGAGATTGGTACGGGCTCTTAACCAAACTAGAAAAAGTCAAAATCCTATTTATGAAAGCACAAACACATAAATGAAGTTCGTCCTAATCGAAATATCTCGAAACGCGTAAGGATGATTCCTCATTGGTCGAAACAATCGTGGCGCGCGAAGCGCGCTATCGGTCTCGTAAGTAACTATTGGGCAACTATCGAGCTACTCAAATCAATCCAAGAAGTACCCCCAATTATGTAGTGACTTTCGGAGAACAAAAGCTATTTGTAACTGATGTTCCCGCATTCGTTGGGTTTATTCTAACCCGATCAATAAAAGAATGATTTCTATGCATAGAAGTAAATCCCATATGGGGGAGTACCCATATGAGGGAAAGTTCGTATGGGACTGCACACATGGGAGAATGGACATAAATTGAAAAGGAAAAAAGCGACTTTGGACAAGGAAGATTTACTCCATGTAAGAAAATATTCTCTTGTCAATTATTATCGTGAAATCACCTAGTCAATGATTTTATTTTCATCACGCTGTGTCGGAAAAGTAACTTTTCAGTCACGCTCCGCTTCGCATCGAGCGACTGAAAAGTACTTTTTCGACACATTGAGATGAAAAA
>JAPYZM010003103.1:0-20174 GCA_030522845.1 Psyttalia concolor
TCCTTGACGATTAGCATGGATTCGTTCTGAATATGTTTGTCATTGTATGTAGATCAGATGTTTCTAGAAAGGCGCATGGATTTTCCTGTAAATTAATTGATAATTGAAGAGAAATAGTTTGAGAGTTGTCGAGAGTGACGTGCATGACAGACAGATATTACGGGGGATTCTGTAACTCCGAATGCGATTTGGGTGACATAGGAATCATTTGGGTGTAGTCTATCTGAGTCGTGGCGATGATACAGCGAAATCTCTTCTTAGGGGACTCATTCATAGATTGATTGACGTAATTACGTCCTGTAATTACATTCTGCACCTCCAAACCAGAAACTTCATTAGACTTTTTGTTGGTCTATGATTTTCATTGAATATGGAGATTATCTTTGACGATTAGCGTGGATTCTGAATATATTTGTTACTGTATGTAGATCAGATATTACTTGAAAATACCATGGATTTGGCTGCAGATGAATTGATAATTGAAGAGAAATATTTTGAGTGTTGTCGAGAGTGACGTCTGTAGAAGACAGATATGTGGGGGATTTGGTAACTCTGGATTTGATTTGGGTAACATAGGCATCATTTGGTCTATCTAAGCCGTGGAGATGATGTAGCAGAATCTCTTCTTAGACGACACCTTCATAGATTGATTGATGTAATTACATTCTGCAGCTTTCAATCACAAAATTTATTGAACTTTTTGTGGGTTCACGTTTTTTCATGTTTCAGGCTTTCTAGATGACAAAGCCATGAATATGGAGATTATCCTTGACGATTAACATGGATTTGTTCTGAATATATTTGTTATATGTAGATCAGATGTTTCCGGAAAATCCCACGGATTAGCTGCAAATGAATTGATAATTGAAGAGAAATATTTTGAAAGTTGTCGAGATCCACTTCCGTGAAGGACAGGCATAGCTTCTGCAACACTAAATCTGTTTAGGGTCACGTAAGCATCATTTTGGTACAGTCTTAGAGAACAGATTCATAAATTGATTAGTGGAAATGCGTCCTCATATCTCTCATCCAGAAGCTTGGTATTGTTCTTCGTCTGCGGTTTGTTTGGTTTCCATGTTTTAGTCTTGCTGGATAAGAAAGCCATGAATATGGAGATTATCTTCAATGATTGGCATGGATTCTGAATATATTTCTTATTGTATGTAGATCAAATATAACTTGAAACTACCATGAATTCTGCTACAACTGAATTGGTAATTGAACACAAATATTTTGAGAGTTGTCAAGAGTGACTTCTCCAGAGGACAGGGATTGGACGTAGCAGCTTTTGTTGCTACTTGAACAACTTGGGCAACAAGATGTTGTGATGTGACCGTGGATTTGGGGGATTGGAGGAAAATTGGGATTTACAAGGGTTGGAGGGAAGAGCTAAGGCAAAAGTGGATTTGTTTTGGATGACGTAGGATTCGTCTTGGTACAGTCTCCCGAAGTCAATCCGTTTAGAATGCTGACGCTACGGAATACTTGATTTATTCCCTGATTTCGTTAATTGATTGGTGTAATAAAGCGCTCGACTAAAAATATAATTAATCCATTTTTTCTTTTCATTTGTGATTTTCAACTTTCAGTCTTTCGACGGTCACAATGGATATCACTGCTTTTTCGCAGTCTTCTTAACATATGTTACCAAAAGCCCTCACATCTCTTTCACAATGAAACTACCCAGCCATATTATCCATATTCTCCCATTTTCATGAACATTAAATTCATTCTAGCAGTTTTATTTCATCTCCAACCCCTTTACAAGAGTCCAGAAATGGAATTATACTGAAAAAGGCTCGAGATCCGAAAGTTCCATTAGAGTTAATGCTTTGTAATGCCCAAAACTATGTAATATGAGTTTTATAATGACCTTTGAAGATGAAGGAAGTGATGAATCGACATAAAAGAAATTAATTTGAATTTCGATTATTTTTAAATGCTCAAAGCGCTGTATTAGGAATGGTATAATTGCTGTTGATGGAGAGCGGAGTGATTAATTGACATAAAAACTATTCCGCGGTATCTCAATTATTATTGGGTTGGAGCGTCCGAGAGTGACGGATGAATGATGAATAATTTTCAAAGTTCCTCCAAAATAATTCACACAAAAAAAATATTTTACTGTCAAAGATTTTAAATTACAACTTTCGAAGGTCTCAACTTCATTCGTTTAGGAACATCAAATTGGAGATTTGGTTTCATATTCCAATTTGTAAGCTTGAAATGAAGACTTTTACAACTCAATTGAACATTTTCGAAAATTTTCTTTTGTCAATTCCATAGATTTTCATTTCTGATTGTAGGGGTTTAACTGAAATCCTTTATTTTAGGCTTACCTTTTGGTTCCATCATCCGTTCGATGGCGCCTTGAGATAATTTTATATAGAGGGCTGATTGTCGATGATAAGTTGCAAAATACAACCGAGCGAAGGGACGGAAAGGGGGGAAGGGTGAGGGCGGTTTGATCGTGGATAAATGAGTTGAGGATGCACAAAGGAAGCCATTCGTGGATGGGGTTTTAGATTTTGGTAGTATGTATGCGGGCGATATAACTCTGTGTGCGTGCGATGCACCTGTGAGCCAACGGTAGCCCCAAAGAAGCGGACATCCGTTGATCCATCCTGCTTGCCTTCCGGGGAGGGAAGGAGAACTGCCACCAGGTGAAAATCCCACAGTTATATCAACAATCTCGATTAGTATAATTTGTTCCTCGAAATACCTCTCTCTTGGCTCAGCAGTTAACAGTGAACACAATGAAAATTCATCGGGGCAATTCACCTCTGGCACTCATTATTGTAATTTTTAATGCACTACTCGAGGAAAAAAAATTAAATTTCCTTCACTGTTGGCTATTAATTTCAAGGAAAATTGCAGCGAGAACAAAAAATTGGTCAGTTGCAGGTATCACTGGACAGCACCTGGACGTACAAATAACTTAGTTAATTACGTTATATTACTTCTGCTCAACTACACACGCCAAACTGTTTCAGTCCTGAGTATTATTGAAATACAATTTGGGTAAAACTGTAGATGTTACCACTATAATATAATTGCGATGAATCGTACAGAAGAAAATAAATAAACAAATACATGTATTCGTTCATGAAGCTACAAATTTTAAGGTGAATGTATTTATAGCATCGTAAATATTCAATAGCAAAATTCCTCGTGATTTTGGCGCTGAATAATTCACGGGATTAACGAATTATGAAAGACATCATAATAAACAATAAACAATTAATTAATACTAATAAACGACTATTGAAATTAAAAAATACAAAAACTTAGAACTCAATTATTTTGAAAATGTATATTCTGGCTACAAAGAAAATATACAAAATTTTTTTTTCTTCTATATATTTATCTCGTTTTTCAGCGAATAGGGGTTCCGTCCTCAAACAATAATAAAAAAAAATGATTACCCTATTTGTGCTATCGTCTCCAGGACATAATCTATTTGCATTTGAATTGGAGCAATAAATAAAAATAAGAATCTTCCAATTCCCCCGAAATAAAATGCCATCCCGAAAATCGTTATAAATATTAACTTCACGATAGTGAATATCAGGAAGTCATTCGCAACCATCCGAGGCATTTATCGCCCCCCTCCCCCTTCCCTCTCCAGCCCCTCTCAGTCGACGAAAAAGAGGGCTGATAAAACAGAAAATATCACTGTTGAGGGAAAGAGAGGTCTTCGGGAAATCCGGTGAAGGCTCGTTCTCCAGGTAGTCACCCCCCCCCCCTATCGTCCCCCTTTCAAATGCAATAATTCATAGTTGTCAGCGTAGTTCGGCGTTTCGGTTGCTATCGTGCCTTAACACCCTCTCGATTTCTGCTGTAGCACTTTACGGGTCTAACTCGTTCATCTTATAACAAGCCCTCCTCACATGTGTACAATCACACACACTCACACTCGGGAAAAAGCCAGATAAGCGAAAAAATAGCATTGCACACATTTTTCTTTTTTTATCTCTCGTTTCTTGATGTAATAACCATTTTCATTTTCTTGTTCAGCCGCTATACATCAATGTTATATATTGTGAAAGGTAGGAGTAAGTGGAAATTTCTAGAATTGTTTGTTTGGCTTCAGAGGTTGTGAAAAAAATGGTTTTACAATGAAAAGCTTTGAGACAAGAGTTAGGATCTCAAAATAGAAATTATTATTTGTTACACGGGAATTTTTCAGTTTAAATTCTTTAAAATGGGATAATAAGATTTATTTGGAGTGTATTAAGGAGAAAACATAATTGAGGTAATTGTTAAGGGTAGATCTTCGTGACTTTAGATCGTTTTGATCCCGTGCGTGAGATTTTTTTGAGAATTACTTTACGAGAAAATTTCGTTACCGAGAGTTCGGCTGTTTACACATTAAAAATTTGAAACTCTGTCAAAATATGGGAGTATGGGCGGCTAATAAATGATTATACTCTGGTGATTATTGGTACTTCATGATAATTGGAACTATTAATTTTCATTCATTTACAAACGGTAATTAACGAAAAATGGGAGGAAATATTCATTAAAATTCAATAAATATTAAAACTAATGAAATATCAGTGAAGTCAATGAAATAGAAATCCCGTTGTCAACGCAATTCTCTCATTCATTGACAAAATATTAATTACCAAACATCCTAAGCAATCGTCAATATAAAAAAAAAAATGAAATTAAAACCCCAGAAAATTTCACATAAAAAAACTAAATCTCGGAAAATCGATCAAATAAAACACCCGAAAAATGCCCCCCTCAAACTGTGGTTTTCCCGTAGTCCAGGAAAAATGACTAGTTTCAATGAAATATCGCGATATTCACGTGCGTCATTGATCCCCACACCTCCATTACTCCACCTCCCCTCCTGCCCATCACCCGCCCAACCTGTTATTTTCCCACGTAGTACGAGTAGGCTTCTGCAGCAGCCACAGCTGCCCGAAGAATAAAAGGACCTTCGTTGTGACGTCGTTCCACTCGTTTGATGACTCAATAAAACTTTTTCTCTACATTATTTTTTTTTTTACTCTGCATAGAATAGAAAAATAATGGATACCATCATTTGAGGGATATATTGAGGGGTTGTAAAACGCAATCACTCCCCCGCCTCGACCTTTCTCCCCACCTCCCCTCCACCCCTGCAATACATTGAAATAAAAGTGAAGTACACGTGACGAGAGAGAAATTTCTTGATTCAGCGCTGGTGCAATAAAACAACGAGGGGATGAATTTTACGTTTATTTAATGTTTTACTAGTATTTTATCGAACGTTATAAACATGAAAATTCATCCGAACGATCGTGACTGACGCTCATTATGCGGGTGGGTGGGGGTGGTAGGCGAGGGGAGGGAGGGAGGGAGGGGGGAGGGTAAATTGGCGGAACTCGTGGTACTTAAAATTATGAAACAGGCAGAGGAAGAGAAGCAAGAGAATCAGGGGGAGATGGAGACAGAGGGGAACAGGAGGGCATGGGGGTGGGAAAAGAATTTGAAATACGAATTGTAGACAGGTGGAGAGCCCACATGCAATGGCAATTTTGAGGAGCAATCGATATTGGCTTTGCGCGTTCATTATTGCATCCATTTGACCAAGCGTGAATACTCCCCTACCCCCGCACTCCCCTCACCCGATATTCTATAGCTCTACTGTTGCCTGAATCCGTTGAATTGACTTGCGCCAATTTATATCGCCAGTCGGTGTATAAATGGGTTTTGAATAGAGAATGAAGGGAGGGAATAACAGGTTTAAAATGTGAATGTAACACTTACTCGTAGGGAATTAAAGGATGAAAAGTGAAAGTTTTTGAGAAAATGAGGATTTGTTTTTTTTTGGAGGGGATTGAAAAGTCGAGGGGACCGCAGAAATTTCCTTTGGGAGTCTTTGGTTTGTTTAAATGTTTTGGAAAAATATCGAAATTCCTCGGGTTATGGCATATGCAATCTCCAGGCAAAAGTATCGGCCGAAGAGATTTTTTTTTAGTTTCTAAGATTGCCAATTTGGATTTTTGAAATACTCAATTTGGGATTTTAAAGTCTCTAAATCCTTTTCGAGTTAGACTTGCAATTTTTGGAAATACTTCAGAGCCCCAATTTGGCATTACCAAATTTTGAGCTGACGGTTTTTAATGTCGAATGTAAATTCGCGACTCAACTTGAAATTTGTTTCAGTATCTGAATAAAAATGACCATAAAAAATACTCTCAAAATACCAATAAAAAAAATGTTATATTAATCACGAATTTCCCTTTTGTCCGGTGAAAACGAGAGAAAGCTGAGTTTGCAGAGAACCAAATCATAAATGGAAATGAAATTTCAATCTCTTTATGCCGTACAAACAGACATACCAATTTGCGTTCTGTATCGCTGAACCACTTGTTTTCATTTGCTTTTTTGCCATTTGCCTATTTTTCCTCTTTCATTAAAAATAAACGAAATATCCACTAGTCAGCACTTGACTTCCGACATGCGCTTGTTTGTCCCTTGATTCATTTTTCCCCATTCCAATGGGCAATTATAGTTCTGGATGTTTTCTGAAATAAACCCGGAGCACAATTTGTTACCCTCTCTCCCCCTGGCAGTCTCACGAGAGTCACAGTAAATCAACTCTCTCACCCTCCCCCCCCTCTCTGCAACCAAGAAAATGAGTAAATAGATGTAAATAAGAGGAGAGAGAGTGTCCTCGCTGTGTGTCGAGGAAAATTGCCCGTGACGCATCAGATGTAAAATTACCTTTTGCCACGGGTGTATTCGAATTCACTGGGAGGGACTGACAATGATCCGAACAATGTGTTGAAACGATATGTCAGTAGTTTGGTTCTTTCCAATATCCGGCCGCTCCGGCGGAAAGTCCTCAATGATCAATGGGCGGCTGTACCTGGAGCTCTATTCAAAGACTGGCGAAAAAAAAATTCATGCGGAACAGGTTCACAGGGGGATTGACGCATTCGTTTTCAAATATCGTTACTTCCACTGTAGAAACTATTTTCAGTCTCTTTCTAACAAATTTCGCGTTTCGTCAACTGAAAGGATTTTATTTGTGAAGAGTTTAATTTCCTGGATTGGAGGTTCAAACGATACTTCGATATTTCGTTAAAACTATTAGATTTAAAAGGAGAAATCGTTTAATTTCCTCGCCATCTGATTTGACGTAAATTGATCAGATTTTTTTTGAAAATTTTAAGGTCAGGTACTTCAGGTCACTCCAATTGAAAGAACTTTAGAAATTTCGTAATTTTAAACTAGCTGAAGCATGAACAAAAGAAGTCCTCACATAATCACTTGAACAATCCGCCAACAAAAGCCCAGTCCCGCAAAAAAATCTACTTCAGCCCCTTGAAAGTGACTTATTCCCCAGAAGTACGAATCCAAAAACACTTACAACTGCTGAGCTTCCACCCCTCGGTAAAAGTGGAAGAAACCCCGAGAAGTTACCCGCAGACGAAAATAAAAAGTACTCTGAAACTCAACTCACCATCAATTGATTGAATTTTTCATTCCAGAGAGCACGTTTCGGGTGACCCTGCAGAAAAGTAGCCGTGGGCTTGGCTTAAGTGTATCTGGTGGTGGTAGTGCTGGTCCGGTGAGGGTTAAAAGGCTCTTTCCTCAACAGCCAGCGGCGCTATCCAACAAACTTCAACCCGGTGACATTCTTCTTGCGGCAAATGGTATACCCCTCACCGGTCTCACAAACTACGTGAGTTCAAGCACATACAACTGATCGCTTTGTGTACCTCAAACCAATTTCAGAGAATGAATAAAGAGAAAAATCAGACAATAGTGAGAGAGGTGGGTGGGCGAAGTTCGGCCAGTCGTTAGTTGTCAATAACTCGACGATTGGAGGATAAAATTTCTCGACGTCTCGACCATTTGCAAAATATTTTTGCAAGCTTGAAGATAATCCCTGCCGCATCTAAATCCCATTATTTAATCAGGAGATATTGACAATTAATCATGGTCGGTCTTGCTTTCCGTTCTCTTCATTATGTCATCCGACGATAAAAGAATTTCCCGTTGATGACTCAGATTTAATTGGAGACGAAGGCGAGGATTGTGATTACATGAAACAAACACAGTTTTTGCTATGCATGCTTAAGTTGCACTTTACCTTAGACTATTTTTTAAAAGATTAGCACACGAAAAGTGAATTCTATAAATGAAAAGTAACTTTGGAAAAGCAACTTTACCGTCAGATTGTGCGTAAATGACGTTTGACGCACTCTTCGCAAGCACGGAAATTCTATTTTCCACGCATTGTGATAAAAAATAGCGTTCGGTAGTCGTGGCAATAGTATATTTCGTAACAAGTGAAAAAAAATGGTTTTTGGCGAGTGGGAGGTTTATATCACGAGCCGAAGGCGAGTGATATAATACCACGAGTCAAAAAAGCGGAGAGTGACTGAAACGTTACTTTTCCGACACAGCGAGATGAAAAATACTTTTCACCACTCGCCAAAAACCATTTTTTTCACTTGTTACGAAGTATACAATTTCGGCACAAGTTAAAAAAAGTAATATTTTTGCCTACATGGACCGAAAGTGAGCGTTCCTAACCGGGCGAAGCGAGTCCATTTTGGTAAAAAATGGGATTCAAACATTGAGAGGAGAACTCGCGTTTTCCACGAGTATTGACCAATTTTTTCATCGCAATGCATCGCTAATGTGCACCTAATGCAATGCGTCAATAACGCTAGTGACAAAAACAATTCTCTTATTTAGCCTATTCGCCTCGTATCGTAATCTATTCTCCTCGATGGAACCTCTCCGTTTCTCACTAATATTTTTTATCTTCTTATATAGGAGGCTCTGGAGGTACTTCGAACGACATCGAGCACAGTCGAGCTTTTAGTGTGTCGACTCCCAGGGGATGAGCAAAATATTTCACCCCCCGGTGCCCCACCACCCCCGCCAGCACGTCGTGAGCCACCTCCACCCCTGAGATTACTCAATCCACTTCCACCACTTCAGATCGAACCTTGTGGGGTATGTCATTCCATCTGGGCGCATTTTATCTCAATAAAAGATGTGGAAATGTATTTACGATGGCGCATCATTGAATAGAAAAAATTGCTGATTGCAAAGTTGTTGGATGAATGGATCAAGTTAGCTTCGAAGAGAATTTTTGATGAATACTTTTTAATTAAGGAAATGGACAATTTTTTATGAGAAAATTGAAATCTTCATTTATTCATGAGATATCTGAGGACGAGGTTAATACGAAAATTTTACATTTGAATATTCTACAGAGTTATAAATTCCACGAAATGAAATTAAATTTTATCATATTGACAGAAAATTTGTGATTTAAAATCTTGAAAATTTGAGAAATTTCTGAAAAAAAATAAGACGATGCCAGGGGTATATCAATAATATAGTAATGGTGATTTTAGTCGAATAAAAAAATCCTTTTTCCAGGAATTTGATATTGAGATGACTAAAGTGGGCGGAAGTTTGGGTTTCACTCTTCGTAAGGTGGATAGCAGTGCTTTGGGCCATTATGTGAGGGCATTGGTGCGCGAACCAGCATTGAGCGACGGCCGTATTCAGCCAGGCGACAAGATTGTTGCGGTAGATGGTGCACCCCTGTCACCAATGAGCCACGAGGAGGCAGTTGCATTGCTCAGACAGTGTGGTCCAAGAGTTAAACTTCGTCTCTATCGAGACTTGGCACAGACTCCCGTATCAGCATTGTCACCGACTGAGCCCGACCATCCACTCCGTCCACCTCGAACTAGTCTGCGGTAAGGATTCCCTTTCTGTTCGGATTCACTCGTGAATTATTGGGGATTTATTCCACTGGTGGAGATGAATAAAGTCCAGTGTATCGTCTCCTTTGATCAATTTCAAATTATGAAGTATCAATATCAGGCGTGCCCAAATGCCCATAAGGTCAATTGATTGACTAATTTTATTTTGATGGCGCGTGAAGCGAGTCGTTTAAAATTGTATTTGGTTGCATTGATTGGGGTCGAAGCATGGGAAATTTTTCCGATTTTTCACAAAATAACTCACCAGATTCTGGAATGATTCGAATGCTTGCCTCTCTTCAAACACGAAATTATCAACACAATCAAATGTCCCCACCTCCGTAATACCAATTTATTTGTCACTGTCAGCACAACGTCTGAGAATTATACAACGGGAGAATCTGAGCGCTCAGTGATTAATAACATTCCATAATGTCAACGTAATGAAAGTAGCGATACAACATTCCACGATGAGTCTACATAAATTGTAATAAATATGACAATCAATAAGAATGTTCCATTTATTCACATCGCTTAAAACACAGTGCTCCTTCATATATCGATCCATGAAACATTGCCATTCATCTCTGCACGAATTGTCGGTAATTTAAAAAAAAAATGTAACAATATAATTTCAGACAAGAGGCAATGGACATGCTCTGTGATCTGGCCGTTCGCAAGTTGTCACCGGGCACATCAAACGGCTCAAGCTGTCAGCAGACATCAGGTGCATCCACAAATTCGCCAAGAAGACTGCGAAAACCCGCCTCGAGAACACCCACTGGTGACAAAGACAACGGTAAATTTAATTCCATCATCTGCATTTCTCAAAGCGATAGAAATTACTTGATAAAGTTCAAAAGAAAAATGCGGACGTTTAAAAAAACGCCCTCCCAATGCTTTGCATCGCAAATATCCAAGTATTTCCCTGACACAAGCTGAATTCTCGTGCACATTTTTTTTTTAACTGAAAAATATTCACACAAATAATTGAATTACAAAGTTTCGAACTCGAGCTATTTAGTGACGTTTTTCATGCCCCTTTTTATTCCAAAAACTTTTTACATTGAGAATCCGAAAATTCCACATTTTGCTGCTTTAGACCTTTTAAGAAATTTCTTTTATTTAAACCCTTTCAGAACCGATATACTCATCGAATCAGGTGTCAACGGGCAGTCAGATTGACACATCAGACAGCGATCAGTGCTCGATAAAGACTCAAATAGCCAAAGGGTCAACACCAGACGACATAATCGATCCACCAGCCCTGTATGACGCATCTGATTCATTAGACACGGGTAAACCATCGAGACCAAATTTCCTCAATCTCGGTGGCCCCCTTGAGAAGCCAAATTATCAATTTAGCCTTGAGTCAGAGCAAGAGGAAACCATTATCATTCCTGAGGGCAGTAAAAATCCAATTGATTACATCGAGGAACTCCATCGTGACATAACGCAGGACAATACATTGCCGTCCGAGCCAGCTTCAATGCCGCCAATTATGTCCTCAATTAGGACAAATAGCGAAGCGTTTAGCTACAAAAATCCTGCTTATCAGAGTGCTAATCCGACTTGCGGGGGTGGTGACAATGGCAGTGCCAAAAATAAAATTGCGCACTCGAGTGATCAAGACATTCCAGGTAAATTTGAGTTGTTACCACTCGAAAAAAAAAAAAATCCCGAAATCCCAACTGCACCCATTTTTCACCGGTATTTTCCGTAAATTATAGAAAATAATTGAATTGCACAGTATTCTCTGGGAGCTTTCAACACGTCAACCTCTCCTTTGTAACATTTTTCGTTAATTTCCTCTATTAATGAAAGCAATTACGTTGAATAATTAATAAATTCCACATTAAACTCGACATTCTGGGAATTGTAATTCAATTATCTCGTGAACAATTGACTAAATCTTATCAAAAATAGCTTTTCTACGTTAATGAGACGATTTAATATTATTCCCCTCGTAATTCTGAAACACTCAAAAACACACAGCACTCCCCTAAATCACGAACAATTTAAAAACTATTAAATCCCCCGTAGCACTGAACGTGACCCAAATACCGAGAAATACGTCATTAGCATTACTGCGATAATAATGTTCTTATCAGGAGCGGATGTAGTGTTGTAACATGGCGGATTATCTCGAGCAGTGAAACGTCAACAATTCACATCTCCCTTTTTATTGCAGGAAAAGTGTTGAGCGGAGAGGATCCAGGTGGTAGCAAGGGTCTGTTGAAGTGGAAGGGAGTGATGTTTGCCCCGGACGACGAGGACGAGGGGGATATGGCCGAGTCCAATGAGAGGGAGAGAATGCACGAGGAGAGCTTACAGAGGGAGGGATACGAAGTGAGTTATCGTAGTAGATCTTAGAATAAATAACTTCTATACTCTCTTTCCATAAATTTTACTGAAGACATTGATTATTTCACGATGTTTACTTTTTCTCGTCTCTCTCAGAAGAAAAATGAGAAAATTCCGATAAATGGGCTTTTTTTTTAGTTAATTCCCATTCTTTCTATAAATTTTTCTTTTACTTATGTTATAAAGTTCTCCGTCTACCTATCGTCAACAAATCTCGGAAGCAAATTTTATTTGTTATTTACATCGCTATCTAGTTTCCGTAAAATTATTTAACGCGTCGGTACAAGATGAAGAAAAATTTCATTAAAAAAAATGTCGACTCCCACGTTTTTTCCTCCCTGGTCCATAAAATTAAGCAGATGTCTCTCTATATTGAAAGCCCTTCCCTCAGTTATCGAAGTCCCCCTCGAAATAATCGACTCCAATATTATCCTTCCATTCCCCTTCAAGAGCCATCCAATTTCGAATCGTGTGCACTCATCTCTCGATCAATTAAATTAACAAACCTCCCACACACGCCACACCACGATTATGCTAATTAACTTAATGAATAGAAATTTCAATCTGATGTTTATCCGACGTAGGTATTCATGGTGGAATTGACAAGGGGATGGAACAGCCGACTTGGTTTCAGTTTACAGACGGATGTTGGTGGTACAGTAATATCGATGGTACATCCAGACAGTGTGGCCGCTAAAGATGGTAGACTGAAGCAAGGAGATGTATTAATTATGGTAAATCCTCTAATCTCAATCCCCAAGGATGACATTATATCGTTGTACACGAGCTTTTAATCATTCGAGTTAATCGATCTCTTGTATTTTGTGGATTAATCACAGGTCAATGACGAGAGTGTCGAGGAAATGCCAACTGCTGAGATAATTGATCTGCTGAGGAAAATAAGGGGCTCCATTGGCATCACTGTTGCACGGAAAAAACAAGATGGTACGTGATAATGAGGGAATCAATGAACGAGCTTAAATAATTGCACTGATTGACAGAATTTGAAATTCATGAAAGGATTACAGAGGGATTGACATTGTAGATTTAAATTTACAATGGTGTGCCTGACTGTAGTGAGGTGATAATGAAGTACTTGCTACAGCAAATTATGTTGAGAATACTGATAATTAATGATGTTGATGACAGATTAAGTCCGTTGAATCAACGGTGTAAATTTTAATTCTATTCGGGGGAGTTATTATTATGTAGACGTCCCTTAACGTGAGTAATGTCATGTTGAATCAAAAGATATGTATTTATTTGATGATTAATTGATTATAAGTTAGATAGTAATTGCAGAGGATTTATCATTACGTATTGCAATCATGTCCATTCAGATGATGTTTTAATTCAGGAATGATTACCTAATGTAAATTGATAATGGAGAGATTATTTATGCCACCGTTGAATTGTATAAAGAATGCAATATTTTTTAATCGGTGAGGAATTTTTAAATGTCGTGCAATAATGCGAGGGATTTTATGAGGGAGTGCTAATCAAAGAGTCAATCAAAATAGATTACTGAGGATATCACCGTAGAGTATTATAATGAATTTTTTGTTACTTTTTTTTTCGTAGGAAAACGGGGGAATTGAGTATATCAATCGTAAGATTGATGGGTTCTGGAGGATCAATGTCACTCAAGTAAATGATTTTAGTCAGAGATATCGAAGATTTTGAGAAGTGAATGTATGGAAAGTCTATAATAAATTGTATTCCATAAAATTAAATCCAATTCCATTAGAAATCGAAACAAAAAAACGTCAACAGATGTTACTTTTACATATTTTTTTTGAATAAATTTGCGACGGGAAAATAATCAATTCAAGGAAAAGAAACGTATAAGAAGGATTCCTCAAAATTTTGGTAGACAAAGCTCTTCGGAATTTTTATAGAATTTAAATGTACGTTTAATCTCAATTTCCTAATGAAAGTTCGATTTTTCTGTTGAATTTTTTTATCTTGAACTTTTCATTCAAATTATTACAGTTATAATACTTACAAAGAAAATGTATATTACTCTTATATTGAGAAATATATTATGTTCCTTCAGAATCCATCGAAATAAATCAGTCGCAAATGTGCTTGAAATAAAAAGAAAAAAAAATAGCTGTGAAAATAATCACAAGTCACTACGATATTCTAACGAGTTTCAATCAACAGGTTCAACGTTGAAGTTGAAATTAAAAATAAAATTGTGAGAAATATCCTGAGCTCGTATTTATTCAGATTTTATTCAACTGAAAGGAAAAGTGTAAATAGAAAACGAAGTGTTCAGGTAATTGACTGTTAGAGGCTCTGTATTTTTATTTGAAAGATGCCTGTGAAAAATTTATCGACAAGGAGTTATAACGAGGGCAATTCATTGCGTGGATCGTAACTAATAAATATTCTGCCTCAAAACGATTCCATGTACTCATTAACGATAAATAATAATCATCGACAAAGACAGATAATTTTTCGAGTGTCCATAGGGTTCAAATTAGACTATCGATGGAGAGGAATTAATAATTGGCGATGTGTTGAGTTTAATAAATGTGATAGGTAGTTTATAGTTGACTGGTAGAAATGTCGAGTGAGGAATATCAAAAATAAATAATGTTGAATTGACGATTTATCTCTGAAAATTGATTATTGCAGAAATTGTACCAAATGTTGATGTGTAAATAAAATTGAAGGCTCTGGATAGACAATTCAGCTGTTGAAAATATACTCGATTCAATTCAATAATTTTCGGGGAGATCTTACAAACCCTTATCCAATTTATCGATATTTAATTTTGCGGGGATGTTCATCGATATTGCAACGGAAATAATGTTTAGTGCTACAATTTTCTCGTTAATTCCTAACTGAATCCACAAATAATTTCATCTTTGCCTTTCAAATGCCTGAAATAAAAACGGCCAATTCAAAATAGCATACAAATATATTTATTCATCTGAACACCCTCACAATTCTCCCTTGACATAGATTTTCGAGAGCCACTGGCACTCCCTCATTCACAAAACGAATAAACAAAAAACATCAGTTACCCTGCGAAACATTACTGGCTTCTCGTTTCCTCACAGGTCTCCGAGGCGGTTCCTCGTCGCTGTCCCCACCCTTTCTCCTGCGTCGCCTCTTCAGAGTTCCATCAGTTGCCTTGTCCACCACCAGTTTATTCCCATTAATTTCCTCCCTGAGTGCATCAATAGGCGTCAATCTGCTGGTCTGTCCCTTCTCCCCATCATCTCTAAATCTGGACGGATGGTTGCGTTTCCTGACAGGCCGACGTGCAGCGATACTCTCCCCCTCGTCATTCTCCTTGTCCCCCCTCTCAAACACAATGATCTTGTCCTGGGCTCGACCCGCCTCATCATTACTGTCATCATCGCAGAAGTCTTTAGCAATGGCATCAGCCAAGTTTCGACCCCTGGACGTCCTCTCCTCATTCATCTTTCTCTCCTCCTCCAGATTGGGTTTCGTTGGCATCACTACCGCTATAAAACGAAACAATTGAGTGGCATAATGAGGGACTTAATTAGCGAGCTTGAGTAATTGGACTAATTAATTGAATTTTAAATTCACGGGAGAATTTTTTATGCACTTTTTGGATTTTTGCAGGTAATGAAAAAGATTGTTAAAGCATCTGTTCCGATTTTACAATAATTTTTGCACATCCGAAAGAAGATTTGCTACGTAAACAATTCAGAAATTAATTTCAGTAAGTCAGTGAAATCAATCCAGTGATTTGTTTATAAATTTTGTCGTATCATTTGCAAAAATGAAAATTGAATAGGAAATAAAATTAATATATTTCGATTTTTTTATTATTTACTCCATTAGATCCCATGGGAGCTTTCAATCAGCTAGGCAAAGCAATCACTCATACATTTCATGCCTTATTCAGAAGTCAATGATGAGCGTATTGGGATGCCAATCATTCGGATAATTAATTTGCGAGGGCTGGTATGGAGCTCCCCTGGTATCACTGTTGCACGAAAAAAACTGCGGTTGGGCGTGATGGTGAGGGAGTTAATGAGAAAATTTTAATAATTGCCTTACAATTGATAATAACTTTGTCTTCTGAATGGAGATACTTACAACGATGGGTAACTGGTGGCATTCCTGTTGTCTCCATGCATGCCCCATCATCATCAGTCTCAGAATCAGTCGTTACATCGTAAATGCTAGGGCTCTGGGGCCTCCCAGAGTCCACCGTATTACTTCTATCTAAAACTGACCCCCCAGTCGTTGCCATTTTCTTCGGGCTCTGGCTTTCGTCGCTCATCCCAAGGCACAAAAAATTCATTGGATGATCGCTGGTGTACGTCTGCAGTAGGCATGAGTCGTTGGAGTCGTTGTCCTGGAAGGCATCTTCAAAAATCGGCTTCGAGGACGAATTGTCCTCACTGCTTGTCGCTTCATCCCCCTCCATGTTCGGATCATTTATCAGCGACCGACGAACCGGGGGCTTTGGGATCTTTCTACTTTTGATCTGAGCGATCAGGTTATCATACTTGTCTTTATTGGACTCCAGGTACTGCTTCTGCATGGCCTCTATCACATTCTGATTGCTATTTCTGGTGATGTTAAGCCTGGAGAAATTCAGTTTTGCCTCTGGATTCAACCTCTCGAGCTCCTCCTCCTCTTCGCACTGCTTTAAAATCTCTTTAACACTTCTTGGAGAGACTCTGTCACATTCTGCGTTGTAGAGTGTGCAGTAACGGTGATATCTGTTCAACAGAGGCGGGCAAGAATATTAGATTTTGGTAATGTTGATGGTGATTATAAGATCATTATCCAAATTATTTTTCTGTAATTTGAATTGACAAAGTATTTTTAATTGTGCTTCAACCAATGGTAGATAATTTTCCCTCAAAACAATAAATGACAATTCATTCGAATTCATTAGTTGATCAGTTTTCTACTAATAAACATTTGTTCAATATTTTCGGCTGATTCTTATTAATTAATACTAATCTACTAATAAATAGGTTAATATGTTAATAAATTGTGATAAAGGTATTGGCAATGAATAATTTTGCCATACCTATTCTCCAGGGTCTTCCTGTCTCCTCGAATGGACAGATTCAGAAGCTTCATCTTCTTCTTCAGTTCTGAGTCCTTCATTAAACAGACGACGAGCTTTGGCAAAGGTTTCCGTTTGGGCTCCACTCTCGGCGGACGCTCCGGTTGGGAGTCTCGTTTTAAACAGTCGTCCAAGTGTTTATTTATGTGAAGTTCCGAGATCTCGACCTTGCAGACTGGACAGGGGACCAGGTTGAGGGACGTCTCAGGCTTTCGAGACTTTGGGGTGAAAAAGGAGGTGACTTTGGAGGTGCCACTTGTACTGGGACTCGAGAAGGATTTTCCGGGGGTGAGGCGTGAGCTTGGGGGGTCCTCTGGGGTTGGGTGTATCTCGGTCCTGGTACGAATTTCTGGGGTTTTTGTCTGGTTCGAGCGGGCTGGACGGACTGGGGGCAACGGTGACTGCGGCTCATCCAGGGCGAGCCGCTTCGCCCCCGAAATGCAGGTGACCAATTTGTCACGAATCTTGGAGAAGTAGAGGATTATCTCGTCGAGGATTCTATTTGTGTGGAGATCCTTCTCGAAGGTATCCTGGAAGCACGCCGGGCACTGGTTCTTGTAGTGCAGGTACTTCCTGATGCACAGGGAACAGTCTGAAATTTTTTTATTTCAGGAGTTACACGTAGGGCCATATTCAGTAATGATATCACTACTTTTGCAGAAAAATTTGACACTCGAAAGGTCCCCAGTTCTAGCCCCAGTCCGGACTAGCCATTTTTTTTTAGTAAAAACTTCTTATAAATTTTATATTAAGAATAAACCCGGGATTTCATTCCACCGACCGATTCCGAATGCCAGCCAATAATATCCAGTTGCGTCACAAGAATGTGGAACGCGATATAAATAATTCAGTTCTTCGATATAAAAAGGAAGGAAAAGAAAATTTTTCTGTAAAATTTGACACACGTGTTCCTAGGCAGCGGAGCTGGAGGAAAGTATTCGTTTCCTTTGGAGCAGGAGCGATAGCTCACGGATTCTTATTCCACTCGGATTCCGGTAATATCGAGTCCAGCAAATCATATGAAGTTAATTGCGAATTTTTTTTAGAAATTTCCGATGAAATTCTGTCGGGTAGACTCAAATAGTGGCCTCCGATTGGCTGAACCCCGTGTGAGAGAAATAATCAATAAAGAATACGTATCTTTTTCGAGAGATCTGTAATTTTCATTTGAATTACCTAAAAAATTACGAAAGCGTCACTCAAATTGTCCGACGAGGAATAATCGACGAGTGAACTGTGGTTTCGTAATTTTTTCGGAAAAAAGATTGCCCATTTGATTCCATCAGAAGGAATATTATTTCCATATTGAAACAATATTTATGTACTAATGAACGAGCTGTAAGTAATTGTAACTACATGACGCATAGAGGACAGGCTAAAAACGTACAAGAGTCATCGGTAATTGTTTGACCCTGGCCACGTCTCCGAGTAATTACGGCTAATCGACCCGATACATTACTACCGAGGAGTTGTCGACAATTGTAGATAATTTTATTTTTTGTCTTGTTCTATTTTTCACCGCGTCTCACTTCCTCTTCTGTAATTCTGCGTCGTTAAAGCTAGCGCCAATGGTATGGCAATTTTATCAAACCGTTAATAGGAGTTGAGTTATCAAAAAAAAAATTGAGTTGAGAAATTTTTACAGATAAGAATTGCCCTGAGTTGAGTATTAATGAAAAAAAGGAGATCCGAGGTAGAGATTATTTATGCCGCAGTTGAATTAACAAAAAATGTGATATTTTTCAATCAGCGAGGAATTTTTTCAATCGCGCAATGCCAGGGATTTTACACCGGAAGTATGAATCAACGAGTCAATGAAAGGTGATTATTGAGGCGACTACTAAATTGCAATAATTCTTTATCTGATGTGCAAGGGAAAAAATTGAGACTATTAAGCGTGAAATATACTTTTGCATTCTGGACGATCAATGTGAGAAAGTTGGGAAAAAAAATCAGACAGACTGCGGTTAAATTCTGGAGAATTATTGGAATATTTTTCTATTAAATAAAAATACTCACAATTGTGTGAACACGGTGTCATCACAGATGTTTCCATGTAGTCGTAGCATATTCCACAGACCAGGAGTTCTTCGATTCTCTGAAGTTGAACAATGTAATTTTAGTCAAGAAATGACAGACAAAAAAATAAAAACACAAGTCCTGAGAATGAAAACAAAGAGAAATTCTCACTACTCGAGTAGCCCTCGCGATTCTGTTGGTATCCTATATCTGAAGCAATTGCAACCGTAAAGATTTCTGAACTCACCTTCAATTCGGAATATTCTGCTGGCCAAGTTATATTCGATAATTTGCTCATTTTTGTTTTATTTTCGCCAAGAAAAATGTCCTTTCACTCGAGACTAGGTTAGAATGTAAAATCATGCAGAACAATGTCAACTTAACTACCCACGAAGTCTTGACAATATTGATTGTCGTTTAATTGTCAATAACAACCTATCTAAAGCAAAATTAAATAAAAGTTTCACTGATTATCAAATAAAAAATAATTTAGAGACAATAAAGTCGCACTGTTTATCAACCGATCCACGCCATTCCTCCACTGGTCTGCCACTTTACGCGCGAAAGGCCATACGTTTTGTTTCCAAGACTTCCAAGATAACACAATCCGGTCGAGGCTGAGAGGATAGAGATCACCATTACCATCTATTAGCAGCATTACCGACAAAATCAGCAAACATTATCAGAAGTCGGTTATTCATCATAAGTCACTCTGATAACATTATCAACGAATTAATCATTTATAAAGTGCTCAAAAGCCCAACAATCACAACCATCTAACCGCAAGAGAGTCAACCAGTTACCTCTGAATCCCGACAAGCGCTTAAAATCCAAATTCACGATAAAAGTGTTTCTGGGCTCTTGGAAGGTTCATACCACGAGCCGGAATTGAATAAAAATTTCGATAATTGCTAATCTAAAATTTTAATGTTAAAATGGAAAGTTCGCAAATAAAAATAATGATTTGGAAAATTGAAATTTGA
>JAPYZM010003105.1:0-13140 GCA_030522845.1 Psyttalia concolor
GGGGGGGGGGGGGGGGGGGGGGGGGGGGAAGTCGTCAGTGGTCAGTAGTTGACGATGATTATCATACTCGAAAGGATGATTGATTACGGCTGAGGATAACAGTGGGTGGGGTAAGCGTTTTTCTTGCGGTAAGAACTCGAAAGGGAGTGAACCGAGAGCTCTAGCTTTTACTTTTTGATGGGTCTCGACTTCTACTTGGCTGAATATGTCTCATGCATGTATTCAAATCCCGTATCATCCATGCAAAATAGGAGGAGGGGGTGGAGAGTGAGATGGGAGACAACGGGGCGCTGACCGCGTGTCCTATAGCAATCGCAGTCCCACCGCAATGCAGAACCAGACGCCTTTTCGAGAGGGATTTATAAAAAAGTTTCATCGAGCCTAGAACTATCGTCATTTTTCGAGGGGCTCAGGGAAGTTAATTGTTTGCAAATTGTTATGAAGCGGGCCAAAGGGGAGGAATTTAAATGAAAGTAAAAATTAATGGAAATTCGTAAATTACTGCTCACAATATTTTCTTCTTTGGGCATACCAAAAAATAAAGGCTTTGAATGATTTTTTTAATTTACTGCTTGCTTGATGGATGGAAGAAATTGAGAGGGGAAAATCACTTGGATTCCAGAAATGAAACTCTGTAAAATTTGCCAGCTTCAAATGAAAATGGGAACCAACCGGAATGATTAGCTGGATGTTCCCGAATTTTAATGGCAGAGAGTAAGTTTAATAAACTTACTCATGTATTCTTCGAAACGCTAAAAACTACGCTAAAGACCTTCACTAAAATAAAAAGCGTAAAAAGTGGGTTGAAGAAAAATTGGGCGAGGTGTTACTTCGATAGACTCAAGCTAAGCGCACCATTGGACTGGAATGATACTTGGATGGGTGATTGGGCTTTGGAAAATCTCGCTTGTACAAAAATTACGGGCAGCAGGCATAGCGGCCTACTTTCTTCATCTAGTCAGTAGTGTGACAGAAGGATACATTAGGACACTAACGCCCACTGCCCAATCAGCCAGCTGTACGACTAGAGTCTTACTTGGTTTCCCCGTGCAGTCCTAGGCCAAGTGGGGTACTGCCGAAAGTAAGCTATTAAGGAAAAAGTAGGGGAGGACAATGCAAGATCTCAATAGTAGTAGGATGAGTAGCTGAGAGTATGCATGGTTGGGGAGTAATTGCTAATGACAAAGAATTTGTTGTACTATTTTTTGTTTTGTTTGTTTTTTTTTTTTTTTTTTTTTTTTTTTTTTTTTTTTTTTTTTTTTTTTTTTTTTTTTTTATTTTTTTTTTTTTTTTTTTTTTTTTTTTTTTTTTTTTTTCAATCAATTGTTCATTTAGTCAGAGTTTCTAACAGATAGAAAACATCGTACAATTAGTGGAAAGCATTATCGACGTTATGACGTTTTAGACAGTTTCACGATTTTTCGTGACTATTTAGAAGTTTCGGCTGACATATGGCACTGAGATGTTCTTGAAAATTAAAATTTACGTTAAGAACAGTCGTATTAGGGTACAGGTACATCATCATCATCATCAAATTTTGTGCATCAATTATTCAGTGAGAATTATGAGGGATACATTGTTAGAAAATATTGGTTGAAACTTCTGCAACCTACTTTGACTTAAATTTTCAACAATTTCCAAATTAAAAATTCCAAATTTTATGGAAAAATCAATATAATATATTTTTGAATTTTCGATTCAAAGAAAATTGGCTTGAAAACTCGTGTAATAAACGTTCTTCAAGGATTTCAGAAATTTCCAAATTTTTTCTAGCAATGTACTTCACTTGACGTTGGGCAGATTTTTCCTTTCTAGTTGGTCAATGATTGCATTAATTTTTATATAAATTTGAAGCATTTCTGCTTGTCGTGCGGTATTCGAGTCTTAAAGAGAATTGAGTCTGCTCGATACTGAGTATTCAGTAAAGGCATGTATCCAAATACCTGCAAGATAAAATGTAAAATGCATGAGAATAAATGAGGCAATGATTTGAAAAATAATTTTGATCAAAAATAGTATCGATATATATATATATGTATTTCCTTACTTGAGAAAAAAAATTGATGCACTTGTGACGTTCCTGGAAGTGAGTATCATCTTCAGAGAGGGAAACTGGGCATCCAGGGCATCTGAATGTCCATCTAGATGTCACCTGTACATGAATTAGTCAATTTTAATTCAGTTATTTTTTTTTGGCATTTAATCTGGGGTAGCAAACATTTACTGAAGTAAAAAAAAATATAATGTCAAAAAAATGATTTATGTTTGAGTAAAAATATTTCCGAGATTTTTATACATGGAAATATCCTTGTGATCCACCATTTACGATACGATTCCAATTATCATATTCTGTTCTAATTGGCACTTTTAAATGCATCTCAATAATGATTTTTAATTTATTAAAAAATTAAAAGATAGATAAACACTTTAAATACTCTTCTGCAAAAGCATAAATCTATTGCGTAATTCCATGTAAGACAAAAAAAATGTGCAACAATTTCCATGAAATTCCCCAGCTTGATATATCTATTAAAAATCCATTTACTCTTTCTACTCACCTTCACCGGTGGTTTCCTCGTCAGATGCGAGATGAGAAAGTTCATAGCAATGTCCTCGCAGTTCATGTATTCATCAACCTTATCCCTAATGGCCTGTGGCAGCCAGTTGGTATAAAGATACGTGTAATGTTTATGAATGAACGCTGCTCCAGTGAGAACCATGGATAGCTCACAGGAATAATTAGAATTATAATTCCAAGCATTGTGATGATTTTGGTCCCAGGCGTGGAACCTCCCGGGGAATCCCACGACCTGGTCTCTGTGTTCCCTCCATACCCTGAACCCAAACATGATCTCATCATGTCTCAAATGAGCATCATCATCCACAGAGAGAATAGCTTCAGTCTCAATGGAATCGAAAGGTAGGAATCTGTTGTTCAAACTGTTCCTGGGTGCCTTGATCACGACAATAGGAACTCCAATCTCCGGCCACCTGAGATCCTCCATAGGTGGCTTAGGACTATTCCACACCACCAAAATCTTATTCAAATAGGGCAGACCGTAGAGTCGTGCCAGTGAATTAATCAACACTTGTTCTCTCTCATAGGTCAGCATGACAATAGTGAACTGTTCCCTGGGATGATTCCCCCCAAGAGCCTCACTGAACTCCTTGCCAGCACCCCCTGCTCCCTTGCCAATGGGCCTGAAGCCGACCTCAGACCCAATGAATTTGGCATCACTTGGTAAAACAGTATCAAAAGGTAATTGGGGATAGAGACTGAAAGGATTCGCCCAGTCGTTCCAGATCTCGTGACCATGAATGAACATAGTTGTATAGTTTCTTTTAAACCCTGGCGAGGGGTACGGAGGCTCAAGTGGTCCTAGGCTCTCCTCAGCCTCGGGTTCGGAGATAATAGTATCAGACTTCAAAGGAACAAAACTCTCGTTGAAGACACTTGGACTGGAGGCCTGCGCCGCGGGAAGAGGAGGAATCCCCAGTCTGTCCCTAATTGATGCTACGATGGTGTCCATGGCCCCCTGGGCAGTGCCCATATACCTAAAAGAATAATGTAACACTTTGCTAGCTTGGGAGAATCCAACAAATATGGAAAAGCAAAAAAAAAAAAAAAAATACCGGCGTTTTGGAAAACCACCAGTGGAGGATAATGGGAGGAATGAGTTTATCTCATCTTATCGACTGTTTAATTTGTAACTTTGACAGACTCAAATGTTCTCCAGTAGAGAAAATAAAAAACGAGTGGTTTCGGACACCTTTTCCCTTTGAAAACTATAGTAACAATGATGTCAACTCATACATAGGAATTAAAACAAAATTGCCAAGTTTTTTTTATAACAATATAACCATCTTCAGTTAAAAGTAGTCTCCACTTACCTTTCCCAAATCATCCTCCCCTGTCTCCTCATTGCAAGAAGATCCTGATCAGGGATAGCACGAAGTAAGAAATGCATTTCCGTAACTCTAGCTTTTGGTAGAAGAACAGCAGCTCTCCTCCATGCGATGACTTCGCTGTAGCTCAGAACAATCTGATCACCTCCAAGTACCACAGGAATAGCCCCAGACCTCAGAGCCTCGTACAATCTAGCTTGAATGGAAGAAGTAGAAACATAACTAGCATTCGTCGGTGTAAGTATTAATGAGAAAGTTGATTCCCTCAGAATTTCTTTCCTCGATGAATCAGTGCCACACAGCGACCAGTCTAAAGCCTCGTTCCGCTGCTCCTCTGACGCTGGAATGCACTCGAATTGTAGATGAAACTTGTCCATAGTCGTTCCACTGGTCATTTCTTTGAGATGTTGAATAATAAAACTATCCAAATTATTCTCATCCTCCAGTCTTTCCAGATCAATCTCAGCGTCGTCGACCTGTCTTGGAGTTGGAGTTGATCTGGAGGACTTAATTTCCCCTTGAAATGACAGTAAATACTTCCTCCTTGCTGGCACCATCTGGGCACACTCCTGCCAGATGTCCCCTCCAGGGGGTCCAAGGATCGGTGGAACAACGAGATCAAAGCCCTCACGAAATTGATTCCTGCGGTATGTGGACTGGACAATTATTGCTCGGCCTGTGTCAACACTCGTAAAAGTATTTCCAGAGGTGAGGGTCAAGTCCCTCCGTGATAAATTCAGGAGCACGTGATTTCGTCCATCTCCACCCCAGTAGGGCAGTGCGTGGAGTTTTGCGATGTCTAGGGGACTTTTAAAGCCCAGGGATCGAATTGTCGGGACTGGGAGAACTTCGCCGATTAGAATTATGTAGATACACGCTTCAGCTGGGTTGGATGTCAAGTGGGGATTGTAGCCTAATGTTTGCTTGATTGTCGTGCGGAGGAAGCCATCGACATCCCAGCCTGGGTTTATTATTGAGAAGATGTCGGGATCGTAGAGGTAGACGGGGAAGCCACTGGTCAAGGCGCAACGACTGTGATCGAAGCAGTTGTACATTTTGCAGGTGTGGGGATCAGTACTGGGAAGGATAGGGGGAGGAGAGTTTATTAGGATTCGTCTGGGGGGTGCTAGCTCGGGGGTGTTTCGTTCTACTGCCTCTCGCTGTGCTGCCTGCGCTTGGACCACACTCATCTTGAGGCGATCGAGATCCGTTTGCTGGTGCAGGAATTCCTGTTTTAGCTCGTCGATTCTCTGCGTAAAACTACTTACTTCAGTTTGGAGACGTTGGCGCTTTGCCTCTAGATCTCGGAGTTCGTTGCTCACTGATACTTTTATTCGGAGCATCTCCTCGATCCGTGATTTTAGGTCCGAGGCTTTCATCGAGGTGAAATCCTCGAATGCCTCGAGCTTTGAACGCGTGCGGTGGATGTCCATCATTGGAGATTCCGCTTCCACCTGCCCGGACCAATAATGTCAATGGGCATATTCTAGAGATCTTACTTGTTTTAAGAGTATCTTTTTATCCACAACAAAAGGAAATAACAAATATTTCTCATATCATTACTATTTGAGAATTTTTTTTAAATAGAATCTGGGGTGAAAACTTTAAAAGATTCTTGATAAATAATTCCAAGAGTATCTCAACAAGTTGTAAATCTAAATAATTATTGTTGTTTCTATTTAATCACACCGTTAATCGAATTATTCTACAATTTTCTTGTGTTCTTCGGAATAGTTACCTTCGACAAATAATAATGGGTGAACAGAGGAACAATGAACAGAATTAAAGCAATCGAGATGATAATTCTCGAAAGCTTTATTTGTGCAATCCAGTGACGTATCTCCCTGCCAGTTCCCAGTGGATAATAGGCAGTGCCAGACTCCAACGAAACCCCAACCATCCTCTTCCCAATTTCTTCAATTATCGTCCTACTAAATCCACGTATCGTTCGTCATCTCCAAATTGATTGAAACACAACAAATGGCACTACTATGACAACAATGACCACTTCACAGCCCCAAACTCAGGAATCGAACGACAAAAAAAGTGCTCGCACAGTCCGTAAATCGAGGATTCAACCCGGATTGAGTGATCGCCTGATACTTAACTTCACACTGGCAATCATCCCCGCTTTATTCGATTCATATTTAATAAATTATCTATTTATTGCTGGTAATCAAAGGCCAGATCTCCCAGGACACACTGAGATATTGTAGGTTAACTTTAGATCGTCGGTAAGTCAGAGAAGGAGATGTGTCAGAGTTACGGGAGATGGCACTGCAAGCCTTATCCAGCTGTTCGCGCCAAGAGATATTTGTTGTGTAAATGGAGTAAAATAAACGAAATATCAATAAATACGGTTGTATAAATATTTTGGAGGTCATATTTTGGATATTATTTACTTATTTCTCAAGTCAAGACAATGAGAATGTGAAAATCGGCAATGGATTGTGTAGACTTCTGGCGTTTGTGGGATATCAATACGAGTGGCGAAGGTCAGACAGGACGAGGCTTGTGCTTACAAAGGAATCGGTAAAATTATAACAAATCCAGTAAATCTACATGTTTTGATGAGTCAATCTCAATCTGTGAGTGTTTATTGTTCATGCCAAAACAATGAGAATGAGAAAATAATCGATGAACTGCGTGTGTTAGGTAGTGTGTGGAGAATTGAGAAGGATGAGCATTGGTTTTCAAGGGAATGGTTGAAATACCAATGAATACAATGGGATTAAGTGTTTTGTTGCTTTTCTCTGAATATGAAAGTGTTTATTTTTCACGTGAAACCTGTAAAATGTGGAAATGAGCAGTAGAATAGGGATTTTTACTGGTGTTTGTGGAGAATGAAGAGGGGGAGAAGTTAAGGCCGCCGGCTAAATGAGGAGGACAACTCATATGAAATTTACGGGTTTGTGAAAATCACAGTGATGGAATCAGAAAGGACAATAGTCTGTACCCAAAGAGATAACTGAATTGTTACCAAATACAGTATAACAAATCAGACCTTGAATTGTTCTTTCAAAAATGTTGAAATAATCAATAAAATCAGGATCTTCAATGTTTGTGTGGAATAAAGGTGGCATGAGGATTTGACGGAGAGGAAATTGGACAAGAACGATTGAATTTATGCTCGAGAGAACAGACGAAATTCACGATTTTGTTATGAATCTTAATGATTTATTCTTCGCGCAAAGTGCCACCGAATTTTAATAAGTGATAAAATCCGAATTCGTCACGGTTGCGAAGAGTCGAATTTGGGTAGTGACCAGAATGCTTACACTCAAAAGAACTCAAAAACATGACTAAATATTCTGTAATTCCAGCTTTGAAGAGATATGAGTGATGTCGAAATTTGGGGAGTGAAAAATGTTGTGTGTGACCGTTAGATGAGAATTGTCTTCGAATTTTGAGTTGTGAAAAAAAAAGGAGTGATGAAACAATTCTTTCCATTGATGGCTTATCTCGGGAATAATAAATTTTGAGGAAAGTATTTGTTGACTTTCTCCTTGAAATTTTTTACTTCTGAGATAATTCACCGGTGAATATTGACTTGACATTATTCGATTCTCCAACGTGTTCCTGCTGTTAAGTGTGAAAAATCAGTGCCCTTGTGGAGGAAAGTGTCGTGAAATTCTCACAGGAGATTCAGAAGAGGGGATTTTACGTGAGTAGGTAAGAACTTTTATGGTGGTAGTTGAAAGACAACATTTACCTTAATTCTTTTGAAAACAAATTTAATAACTCACTCCATGAAAATCGACTGGAATTAAATTTGACATTGACGTTTTATAATTGAAAATATCGTCTAAAAATCGCAAAAATAGTAAATTTCCAATTTTCTCAATTACCAAATTTAAGAGTTCCCATTTTAATGAAAAAATCATCAACTAAATTGAATCATCACTGTCTGGTCCCATTTCGAATAATCAACCTCGAGCCATGATCGGAAATAATAAAAATCAATTGCTAACAGATCTGCCACTCCCTGGAGATCCTCCGTTTCTGTTGAACTGCGGCCTGATTATAGCCACCCCCTGAGCCACCCCATAATGCTCATAAGCGTCTTTTCCATATGTTGCACTCGATCCCTCATGCTTCTTCTCACTTTCCCTCTTATTATAACTGGAGGCCACAGGTTTGGAAGCATGCTGAGTCACACCCTGAATTGTTTTAAAGCTCTGCATGACTAATTGTCCGGCAAATAGCGACATTGGAGGGCCCTGTTTAGGTGTATTTTTCCTGCCACCGCTGCTTCTGCTCTCGACCTGGGGTGATATTCGCGGAGAGGATCTCTGAGAGGTTCCATGTATCGGAGATTGTACTTTGTTTCGCCTGGTTGGAGGCAGGGGACTCTGAGGGACATTCTGATGATAATTGTTGATAGGTTCTTCAGCTTGTGAAAATGATTGATTACCGTTTATCTCAGTCCTTGAAGACGTTGGGGTGGAATTGATGGGAGTGGGAATATTATCATAGGAGTTTGAAGCACTCGTCCCTCTGTTCGATACTGAAGGTGTGCGATCAAGCCTCTGATCGTTGTTGGAGATCATTTGCGTTACTGACGACGCCTTTTGGGCCGGAGCCATGGCTCCTAATGGTCCTAATTGTCTCAGTGGCTGCAAATCCTCTCCCTTAAATCCAATTGGCAATAATGGCAAGGAGTGACTGGTGGTGATGCCAAAATTAGGATCTCCATTTGGAAAACTCGAGAATCTCGCAATGGTCTGCATCTCTCTGGCTACTTGAGGAGCAAAGGGATTTCGCCTCTCTAGGTTCTTAAGTGATGGTCGATGCATGGATTTAGACTTTCTGTGTCGCTTCTCATCAAGTCCATTTTTCTCCTTTGGTTTCACTTGAGCGCTTGTGACTGGCCTGTCTGGTATTGAGCTCTTCATGCTGGGTCTCCTCTCTGGGAAGTGCCTGCCTTTCATGGTCGCTTCATCGTCTTTCGACGATGAGTTCTCATGGAGTTTCTCTAGTTCCTCCAGAATTGAGTCGTCATCTTCATTCTCTTCCGCGATTGCACTCGCTTGAATCCACTCACGAATTCTGTCCTTCTTTTTGGCTCTGTCCACTGTCGTTTCAATTCCATACCGAGTTAAGGTATATAAGAGCTGATTCTTCTCCTCTAGAGAACTATGGAAACTGTACATGGAAGGGCAGAGCTCGTCTCTCTCGTCTGCACCACCTGCAATGATAAGAAATACAAGTTTATCAGGAATGTTGATCCAAGTAGGATCTTGAAATGTGTATTGAGCGGTCACTTGTCAGTGAATACCTACCATTCAATGCTTTTTCAGCGCCTAATTTTCCGAGCCAGCGGTCATCAACGTATTTGTTGACCTCGAGAACACTCACTGGCCGTTTCTCCAATTTTGGCTCCAGCAATCTGGAGAACATCGTTTGTGCCCTCGAACTGATGAGCTGAAACAACTTTGGTTTCTTCGCAATTTTTAATGTGGCCGAGTGCCAATTCAGGTACCTGGTGTATCTCCTATCGTCCAGAGAAGCTTTTTGCCACGGCAGACATCCGGTCAGACAAACAAACAAAACAATTCCAAATTGCCACACATCGTGGGCTGTCAGGGCTCTGGAAATCATCATATGGACAAATAAATTCATGACGAATGACGAATAAATGGTCATTCTATATAAAAACTGTTGAATATGAAAAATAAAAAATAGAAAAGATCTGGCATAGCCAAGGGAACATTACTTAAGCGGGCCACATGTTTTGTCAGAAATAATTGCCTACAGTACTCACTTGTAATTCTCTTCAGGCTCAACTCTCAGTACTTCAGGAGGTGAATACGGTAGCCACTCGTTATGCCTCCTAACAATAGTATTGACCTTCCTAGTCTCCCCGAAATCGCACAATTTGATCCTTGAGAAGTCACTTTTGAACACAAGCACATTATCGAGTTTAATATCACGATGAACGAGTTCACGACTATGGATATGATGAATAGCAGCTGCCAGCTGTCTCGCAACGCGTTTCGCGTGCAGCTCACCAAGACCAGTCTCGGAAACATTAGCTGTTAGATCACCTGCAATGAAAAAATCCAGCATCAAATCACTTTTCAGATTCAACCAGAAAACCAGAAAA
Organism: Psyttalia concolor; assembly: GCA_030522845.1. Classification (NCBI taxonomy): domain Eukaryota; kingdom Metazoa; phylum Arthropoda; class Insecta; order Hymenoptera; family Braconidae; genus Psyttalia; species Psyttalia concolor. The sequence continues at coordinate 10,013 of JAPYZM010003105.1, forward strand.
AAATAACATATTGATATTGACAAATGAAGAGATAAATCATCATGTGTTATTAACACAGACTCACCGAGGGGCGCATATTCCTGACTGAAAACGTAGAATCCAGCGGTCTCAAAGGCAACATCGTACGTAGTGATGATGTTTCGATGAGCTGACAGATGTAAGCCATAATGAAATTCTCGATAGAAGTCTGTGATGGCTGTGTAAGCTTTTGGCAATGCCTTTAGCACCATCTCCGTTTGCGTGCTCTTGTGCTCGGTGAGCAATATTTTTCCAAACCATCCTTCACCGACGATCTGAAGTATATCAAACTCCTCGGCGAGATTGACCTGGTGACACGACAAATTCATACAGAATTCAGTGGTCATGATGATGCCAGTAGCATATCTGATTCCACTGTGTCCCATAATCTTTGATATTTTTCACATATCCCCCCTCTACAAGATCCCACTTTGATCTGTGACTCAAGAACCAGTGTTTCACTACTCCACGAATGCTATTTTTAATTTTGTTACTGTTACTCTCGAGCATGTGCAACGACTGGACTGACGAAGAAAGCAACCGCGATACATCAAACTCTCTTTTCACGCTTTTACGGGATTAGCTGACAAGCTGTTAAAATTCATCCAGTGATCTTTTATTTTTCATTTTCTACTTCAACTCCCACGCACATTATGATATTCTATGATTAGTGGGCTTAAACAATCATCCTTTTTTTGACTTTTAGTAGCTCAGGCAGAAAGTGATAAAAAAGAGAATGAACAATCGGGAATCGTTAAAGTTTATTTATTATCATAATGGTTAGGTGTGTATAATTAGATTGGGTATATTTCACTGTACAGATTGGATTTAATGCCAGAAATAGGTACCTAGCACCGTTACTCACGTACGTAAATGCTGGCAAGTGATACTATTTCTGGATATCCCAGATTTTCATTCTTGAGTATAATCTGGAAAGCCGGTTTAAGGATTTTGGGGAATTGCATTATTTGGATAATGGTGTTTTTCTATGTCTATTGTGGCCTCGAGTTGTCTATAATGCTGTTGGGTATTTCCAACAACACGAGCCAAGATTACGTCGTTAGCAGGAAGCGAATTTTTGGTTTACGACCAATGGATTATTTGTTGAGAATAGGGATTATGTGTTGATACCTTTTCCAATTCAAATTCACGGATTCTGTGGATGGATCCACTGATGGATTTCTTGGATAGATTACTCATATTTGGGAGGAGATATTCTCTTCCTCTGTCCTTTCTTCCCGGAAGTTTAACTTGTCTCACTTTTTTTTAACAACAAAACGAGTCATTCGGCGATCATCGTCTCTGTGCTGTATTTTTGGATGAATGCCAAAGGGTACCGCACTCCAGGATCAAGAGAATTAACGCAAAGACGATCGAGTCATCGTTGCGACTCGTGGCTGAATGATGTTCCGGTGTCTTCGCCCTCTCGTTTATTCCCCTTTTAAATTCTGGGAATTGTAAAATTTTCATTTCTCATGTAAAACTTTTAAATGAAAATAATCATTTTTTTCTGGCAAATTTTAACGACCAATTTAATAATGGCTTGACATTTCATTTTAATCGTGTGAATTTTAGTTTCGAACAAAACTGCTGTTTTGACAATGTTAGCAAAATAATCAGCATAGGGTGTCCAATTTTATTCGTTTCAATTTGTTTTTTATTCTCATTGAGCCATTCATTTTCACATTTGACCGTGAGATTTTTGAGCGAGTTATGCGAAGAGCAGACGAAGAATTTGATTCATGCATTGCTTTTCAATCGACGGCTTTCGCAATTGTAAAACACTGCATTTGTCGGACCGAATCGATGCTCAATTCTTGATCACTGCCAAGGAAATTGCGCCATCGGCGGCTGTGGAATAGTCATACTCATAGTTAGTTTTCTCAGGAGTTTAGAATAATCAATAGAATTTGCAGGAAAATTAGTGGGAATAGATAAGATAGACAAGGCAATTTTGACAGAAATTTCTGTTTTGTAATGATTACCTGCGTTGAAGCCGATAAAAGTGAATTTTGGTTTACGACTTGTAGTTCACATTATGCAGCTTTCGATGTGAATTGCTGTGGACACTCAATTTCACTGTTTTTTTTTTTTTTTTTTTTTTTTTCATCAAGAAATTAAGCAATGTGGAGTAATCGGTAAATGTTGACACAATCACAAATTTCAAAGTTCCGACAATGTCGGTTTATTGAAGTGAAAAATTGACAATTAAGTTGTGAAAATAAATTACATCTTCATTGAGATTATTTCACTTTATTTTATTTATGACATTCATTTAGATAATTGCTCTTAACATGAGGATAGGGGCTTTGAACGATGCTCCCTCTGTACGGTGCACTCTCCGTCTGTCTGCAGTATTTATAAAACACCGACCGGAAAGCAACTGAGCTGATTTTGGCGTCGAGCCGGCTTGCGAGCCGTCGAGACAATATCGACGTCGACGAGAACAGACGGGTATAGTTTTCATTGTGGTAGATAGAGTGGTATCATTTTTTGTGGACTATTTTTATTGAGTTAAATTACAATTTTAGAAACGTAGAGGAATTTCTAAGTTTTGGAAAAATTGTCTGTCTTCCGATTGACATATAATTCTTTTAGTTACAGTGTGAACCGAAATTAAAAGTGTGAATTGATCATTTTAATAACGAAAAGTGATAGTGTTGAAACAATTGGCCAATTTCAAGTGAAAGGTAATTAAAATCTCTAACATAAAATTTTGGAAATCCCATGCCATTTATTATTTGCAAGTTCCAATTATTTAAAAATTTACTTTTATTTCTCATAATGCAAGCATGCATAAATGCATTTTGCAAGTTAGCCATACCAAGTTGGTCCCGAAGCTGGTGTGAATCTACTAAACAATTACCAAATTTTCCATACTAAAAAATACAACTTCGGCAATTCTTTCATTCGTTTCAACTTCCCATGCACTTTCTATGTTCTCGGTTAGATTCCAATGGCTGTGTGAATAAAATTGCCGCCAGAAAATTTATTTATTTTGCAATTTTTATTGAAATTCTAAACCAAAATATTCACTTGAATAAATAATGGAAAATTAAAAACGGTAAAATGAGGAAGGATCAAACAAATTAAACAAGAGTTCATATAAA
>JAPYZM010003106.1:0-11777 GCA_030522845.1 Psyttalia concolor
TCCCTTACTGCAGTATTTGTCCCCGACCACTTGAATAAACCGATTTTCATAAACATCTTTATCATCGCTCGATTGATTTAGCTGCCCCAAATGAATACAAACTACAAAGTTGATCTCTCGATGTTATAATCCCATTGATTGAAATTGGATTTAATCGCGGGCCCACTTCAGAATTGAGTGAAACTATAATTTCCAAATGAGAACAGTTTAGAGTGATTCACCCTCTTTGAACCAAACCTCCTTACCTCTACCAACAGACAAATCAAATAAAAACAAATTTCCTCCAACGGTACAGCAAACTATTATCAAATGAAAAATCTCAGACCTGAGAAACTACATCCATCTAGCGGCCGAGGCTCCAATCACTTTCGGTGGATCCACACCCACACAATTTGGAGGCTTCAGCCTTCACATACACACAATCTCTCCTCAATTCCCTCCACTTGGAAAATACCATCACTCTCCTGTATATTTTTCGCCTGAAAAACACGGCATTCAACAGGTGGTGGTCAGGCGACCTCGAGGGATTGACTGTCGCGCCTTTATGACTGTGAGTTTAACCAGATAAATAATTTATATCGATCAAAAAATACTTGCATCTATCAATAGCAAATTAATCCACTCATTATGGTCTAACACTCAGCATTTAACCGAATACGGAATGAATAGCGTTGATGTTAGATGTATCGCAATATCTCATCGTTGTGGGCGCTGTTCAGAATTTATAATGCATTCTTAATGGCTTCATCATAGACTCCATTAATATTTCTTAATCAAACCTGAATGTCTCTTCAAAAAAAAAATAAATAAATAAATAAATAAATAACCCCTCCCCACACGTCACCCGGTCCTCCAATTCTTCAATAATCTCTGCGCCTCAATTTTTTCCAACTTTGTTGTGTTTGTATTCTAACTGCACTGAAAAAAAACGAGTTAATTTCGATTGGTGTACACGTCATTCAGTTGCTTAGCAGCGGTGTATACCGATCCCCCTCATAAACATTTGGCCTTCATTCATGATGGAGCCTCCGAAGAGGTGTTGAGAGGCTCCTCCAGTTTGTTGTATATCTGTCAAACAGCGAGGTTATGTTTCGCAATAATTTACGTGACGTATAGAATTTTTTTTTCTTTCTTCTTTCCCCACCTCGATGGAAAACAAATACACAACAATTATTCAACTTGTTCGCTCCATTTACATTAGCATGTCTAACGCAGTGGAATATTGTTGATAGTTTTTTTTTCTGCGTAGATGACTATTTGGTTGGTTTGTTGAAAAAAAAAAAACAAAAAAAAACAAATACAAGAATAAAAATAAGTACTTCCTTCTATAATGTCTCCTTTGTAGGTAAAGTTCAATTTTTGGGCTTTTGAAAGTATATTGAAAAACCGTTTTTTTTTTTTTTTTTTTTTAGTATTTCACTTCACGTTTGACATAATTTTTCGCGCTTTGTTTTCTTCGTAGTGACTATCTCAAATTGTATTTTCATGAGAGAAACCTATCATTTTTGATTAATACATTTCTATTTTTGACTTTTAATTGAGTTGATCACTTGATTCATGATACGCTATCATTAGTGATAATTAGCTGGCTTATCTTACCTGAATTATCAGTGGATTTTGTAAAAAGTTTGCAGGATTAACGGTGTGAACGTGTGTCCAAGCTCGAAATGAAATTCTGGTTAAATGAATCATAGTTGAACTGAATTAAAAACTTTTAAACAGTCACAAAAAGAGTTTATATTGCACAAGTTATGATGGATCGTACACACGGAATGACGTACAGTGGTGGTGGTGGTGGTGAGGCACATCTCCACGAGTACTGGGAGGCCTACCAGAAGATGATGGAGGAAACTAAAATGCTGGACGATTATCTAGACGAGGAGTGCAGTCCTCGTAGCTATGATGGTATGAATGGCATTAGTTTAATGATTAGTGAATGGATTTCCATAATGTGGCTTTTTAGAGGGGGAAGAGGAGGCAGAGTGGTTGAGAGCCGCTGGCCTGGGTGAGTTGACAGAGCCCTGGAAAGCCGGTAGAGAAGTTCAACCTGAGGAACTTGGTGCAGCACTTCGTCCACTGTCTCGTGCACAAGCTGAAGCGGTTAAACGACGTGTGAGATCTCTCAATCACACTGTTAAACAGCGCTTCAATCAACGAACAAGAGCTAGAAAACCCGATATTCGAGATGTCTTCAAAGATGTCGAAGTAAGATTGTTAATTGATTTAAATAAAATCCATTGTAGCGTCATAATCAAGGACAATGTTTTGCAGGTGTCTAGTACTGGGACAAGATCGCGCAGTGCTACACCGGACTCATTAGACTCGGTATCAGGTGAGACAGCGGACAGTGCATTACCACCATCACCAACTAGTGTCAGTGTCACAGAGGGGCATAATCCTCACGTCACTGTTCCCAGCTTTGTCTCTATCTTTCACTCTCACTCGAAGAATACGAATGAGAAGGAGACAGTTAGGAGGCTGCCTAGTGCTCCCACTACGGTAGCCAATCCAGTTGTTACACCCACACCACTTCCAATGCAAGAGATATTCCGAAGGGCTGGACATCACTGGTCTCACAGGGGAGATATTGCCTGCGATTCTGAGGGAATTCAACTCACTGGATTTCACAGACTCGGGACTATTCATGTGGCAAGACCTCAAAGGAGGAGTGGCAGTGATCCTAGTGAGGTTGCCAGTACTACTGATCTGGATGTTAAATCTGGAAAGGTACCTGGTAGTAAAGAATCCACCTTAAGGCGTAACCCTGGTAGTCATGCCACTGTAACAAGAAGTCACAGTAGTTTGTATGGCTTGACAAGGCCTTGCGACAGCTTGATAACAAGACCATTAAGTCGGACATCGTCTCATGGCCACTTGAGTTTTGAACAAATGTGCCGAGCCAATGAAACCGCGAGTGGTGAATGGGAAGTCGAGGATGACAAGGATGACAAGGATGACAAGGATGACAAGGATGACAATGACAGACAGAGAGTGGAGATGATGTCTCAGAGGGACATCATCAGGCTTCAGCCACTCCTGTGGCTTGAGTTAACCTCTGTATTCGATAAATTCAATGTTCCACTCACTAAACGCAAGCCAAATAAACGCAGACGGAAAGGTAAATACTGAATTAATTCACGGGGATTTGTTGGTTTGTGGTTTTGCAGTGGAATTCAAAAGATGAAAGAAAAAAAAAAAAAAGAAAAAAAAACAATTTGTGGATTTTATTTTTAGCTGGAAATTTATTCGGCGTTTCGTTGTCCACTTTGCTACTTCGTGATAGTCAATTGACAAATGAGGAGAGCAATATTCCTATGGTTTTTCAAAAATTATTGAATGAATTGACGAGGCGTGGGGTTAAAGAGGAGGGTATCCTCCGAGTGGGTGGACATAAGCAAAAGGTGGAGGCTCTGTGCAGTGAGCTGGAGACGGACTTTTATAGTAAACCCAAAGAGATTGATAAGTTGTTTCAAAAGAGTCCTTGCCATGATTTGTCAGCTGTGCTGAAGAAATTGTTGAGGGATTTGCCACAGCCTTTATTGACGGTTGAACTTATTGATGCTTTTTATCAGAGTCATGGTAGGTTTTGTGACATGAAATTTATTTTCAAAGTGGAATTGTTCCGCAAATTGGATTACTGGCATCTCATGTTTCATTGAATTTCTTTCAGGTGTCAAGAATCCAAACGAATTATCTTACGCATTGAATCTTCTGGTGCTATTGCTACCAGTGGAACACCGCTGTACCCTTAAAGAATTGGTGTCATTCTTTAAATTAGTCGTGGAGAATCAGAGCTCAAACAAAATGTCGATTCACAATGTTGCTATGATAGTTGCACCCTCGTTATTCCCCCCGAGATACATTTATCCACGTGATCGTACTGATCTGAGTGCTCAGGTAAATATGGCCGCTGTTTGTTGTCAAGTGACAGAGGCATTGCTCATTAATATGGATAAACTGTGGGATGTGCCTAGTAATTTAATCGGCCAGTTGCGCAGACAATACGAGGAGGAGCGCTATCGCAAATACAGGAAGAAGTAGTATAATCAATTTTTTTCTTCACAAATTGTTGGTGCCTTTTTTGCCAGTCTTAAGATACGACAGAGTATTGTAAGATTTTATTATTTTCAGTATGTAGTTTCGTATCTGAAAATAGGTTGTTCATTTTTTTTAAACATCCTTCCTTACATCAGTAACACAGGGAATTTCCATTTTTCTGTATTTATTGTATGATAAAGAAAAAATTTTACCATTTTTTTTTAATACGTGGTGCAATAACATTTTTAATGGATGCTATGTATCCATTAATAAGTAATTCATGTATTTATGTAAAAAGTTAGAGGAACTAATTAATTAGTTTTGTCTTCGTGAAAATCCACAGGCCTTCCAGTTTTGCGAGTATATAAGGGAGATTTGACTCAAAATAATTTAAGTGGCATTCATTTGGAGTATATCATTTCCAAATATTCAACTACTTTTTTCCATTTTTACCATTAATTTTTGGTACAATGTATTTCTAACTGTTCATTAACTCTTACGTCTCACCATACAAACCTCGTCGTGTCATTTTCCTCAAAGCATTTTTTATTGTTTAAGATATGCTATTTGACACGCCATACTACTCTAAGATTATTGTACATAGCTTCGTACTTTGTTACGTTAATAAAGTGCCAAAGAAAATAATTGTGGTATGCAGTAATTGGAGTCTTGTTACTTATCAAGATCAGATAAACATTTCGTATTTGGTGCTTGTGACGAGATTATGTTGGCTTTTGGGGTGTTGTAGTGGCTGTAGTAGTGGGTGGTGGGTGGTCTTGATATTTTAATACTATGATACTGAGCTCCTAATCTTGTCGAGTCTGTCGCGGAAAAAAAAATTGCCTCACTGATTCATCACTTACATTCATTCATATTTATTTTATGATGAATACATTTAGGTCTTTTTAAATACAGTGCAATAATGTTGTGAACGGCTGCTGTTGATTACAGGGTGATTCATGCGTTTATGTAAAGATTTTTTATGGGACAATTTACAGGCCTTTCACTTTCAGAGTAAATATCGAAAATTTGCCCTGAAATAATCATAAATGTCCAATTCTCAAAGAAAATTATGGAAATCGAGTTTAGGAGTCTTCTTCCTCATCAAAATCCGTTTCACGTTTTGCGTTCGGTTCTTGAGAGGAGTTAGTATCGGCTTTGGCAGTGGTTCGTTGAATTTCACGAAGTTGAAGGTCTTCGTATTCAGAGTCTGTGGTAGATTCGGGGACAGTAAATGAACGAGTCACCAGCGTCCAAGAATTCTCTCCGTCCTCTTGTCCTTCCACCCAAGTCGGAGAAATTGATGATTGAAAGCTTTCTCCCGGCTTTGATGAACCCTCACTGGCGTCTTGTCGCGGGGAGGGATTTGTCCCATTGATATCCAAATATTTAAAAGCGACAGAAATATCAATTTTCGGATTGTCTGAGCATTTGGACCGCTTTGTTTCGTGCTCTAAAAGTATTCATCGAGATTATTTATTTGCGTTTCCTTTAGGGTGTAATATATTCAGGAATTCGTTATTTACTCTTCATCTCATTGACAACAGCTGCAAGTTCAGCCTCTTCGAACAAGAACAGATTAATTCTCCTGTCAAAACCAATGGTCGCTAAAGGTAGGAGTGCCTCGGCGTCCTCTCTGAGTCCTATCACAATAATGTGATGCCCCACTGCTTTGAATTGCATGAGAGCATCAGTGTAAGCGGCTCCACGCTTCGCATCCATTACCGCAACTGGAATATGAATTAATAATTGACCCTGAAGTGTTCTTTTTTTTTTTTTTACGCTACTAAATGCAATAGGAATGCAGGAAGACCGACTTATCGATATTCTGCGGCCGTTGTACATCGAAATGTCTTTATGAATTGAGCTGATGTTTACATCTGTGGTTTTAGTGTCAGTTGTAATGTTTTGCAATGATCGAACCGCTGAAATCACTGCGCACTTGTCTGTCTGGTTGAATGAAAAATGAGTTGGGGGATCGGTTAGATACGTCGTCATTCCGAACTTGAAATTGTGAGACGCTCTGCAAAAAAAAAATACCTATCAATTTCTTTTCAACGGAATAATATATTTGAAAGAGTGATTTATTTTTTAATACGGAAATGAGATGACGATTCTTTCAACAAATTCCGCTAGAATAGGCTTGAATTTCAAGGATGAATGGTCTAACAAGACGTAGTATCCAGAACTTTTCTGAATGGCATGACTCAGTGATCGAATCATTCTTGTAGTAAATATCTTTGGTTGCAGGCAGAGGGGAAATTCCATTGGATTATTTCCTGATACCCAACCGTTCTGGAATTTACAGGTAACATTCTTCATGCCCATCATTATGAGATTATTCTCACAATGAAGGAGACATTGTCGACCCTCGGTAACGTCACTACAACTCCAATTGCCATTCTGTATCGGTGGGGGTATGTCGCACGCTGTACAGATGATAAATTAATTCTCTATTGGTGTGAATGTTGATAATTAAAATTTCGGAGATATTGTTATCAGGGGCGAGAAGGCAAACTGAATTATTTTCAGTTGGAAGTCCTGCTGGATTAACTGAGAAAAAAAAAGTTGAATTGCTTAAATTAATTGTTGTTTTCCTTACTTATTTTACAAACAAACGGCTGTTTGTTGTTGCACTCCAATCCATAGAAATGGGGCTTGACATGATCAGTTCTATCTAAATTAAGACACATAGTACTGTCGGAATCTGATTCTACTTCTCCATCCATATGAGTCCAAGGAGGAAATCCAAACTTGTCTTTTTCCGTTGGGATTTTTTTGTTATTTCCTATCCAACGCCATTCGTCGAGTCTTTTATTATATTCTCCTCCTAGCCATACATGGGCAATCTCCCTGGGATGATCGCCCATCGCTTCAATAATCAAATTGACTATACTCGCATGGTCCACATATGCCAGGACACTTCCCCTTTCATTACAGAAATCTTTGCTGGCTTGCCAGGTTTTGTCATTTGGATAGATTATGTACGTACTGTTCTCGTAGGAGAATTTCACTGGCTCATCCATCCAATCGTTCTCTTCGTCGTCGAAATCTGTGAATCAATGTTACAAAATATCAATTCATGAGATGTTAGGATAATTGAGGGCTATCTTAAAGGATTACATTCTTCACATAGGAAATCTCTCTTGCGATCGCAGGCGGCCTCCATGAACGTAGAATTATATTCGATGTGTCTATCCAGTAATAAACATCCGTCGTTCTTCTCGGGACGACCGAATCTCCAAGGGGGATAGCCACCTTCGTCTGTCAGAGAATTTAAAACTGATCCCGTCGCCATCCAGACCCACTGACCATATGAGTAATAACCACCAATCCATACTGTTTCAAAATCTTTAAACAAAATACAGATAGACGATAATGTTAACGCCAACATTCGATGCAATGAAACGCCAAATGGATTAGAAAGCTTTTCGAAGCTTTCCGTTTTTTCCGTTTCGAAGATATTTTTCACAATATAAGAATTGAATTATTATTGAAATATAAAGGCGAGTACCTGGTCTAGTCTTCGCCATGGTATTAGTTAGAATATTAACAACCATAGAATTCTTAAGAATAGCCAGTCTCGCCCCTTTGGTTCTGCAGAAAGTCGCCGCTTCTCGCCAAGTCATCCTTCCGTGATATAAAACGTAAGTATTTCGATTAATTTGAACCCACTTGGAGGGAACTGGATTACTGATTACTTCTCCGTCCCCTGAAAATCCCGATAAGTCATTCCCGACGATCAATCATCACAAAAAAATGTCCCTTTTAAGATTGAAATTTTATGAACTGAATCTAATGAGACTAATGGACTTCTTCAATTGAGACATTGAAAAATCTGATAATTTCAGGAGTCTTAGTTGATGATTTTTAAAGGTTGAAAATGAAAATTGTTATCGTACTCTTCTCACAGATGAAAGGTCGTTGAAGTCTGCAATCAACATCGATAAAAATTGGATGCTCGTGTGATCTCCGATCAATAGCAAGGCACTCTTTAGTCGGTCTAGTTGGCTCTCGACTCCACGGCGGGTAATCCTCGACATTAGACTCCATGGAAATCTCATTTCTCCACGGACCTGTTTCCTTATCAATCCAGTACCACACAAAGTCGATTCTCCTTCCTCCTAGCCAAGTGTCCTCCATAACTGGAACCCCGGAAAAAAAAAAAAAAAAAAAAGAAATTTTTTTAGAAACCATTGAACCAGAAACTCGCTGATGTAATTAACGAAAAACAAATCGCTATTGACCTATGTTTGATTCAGCTATCGATCCTGCCACACCCAATGCCTTTTCCATTGTATCGAGGAGTGCCAATCGTGAGTTATAGCTGCGACAAAGCATTCTGGCTTCCTCCCATGTGACACGTTGCGAGAAAAATAGATACTGCATTCCATTGTGGTGGTAATACTCGACCACTGGCTGACGTTCTTCTCTGCCTAAACTCTACTCAATCAAAAGAATTGGTCTTGAATGTTATTTGGGTACTTACATTCTTCATTGGAGAAGATACTCTTACTCCATCTTAGGCCAGGTGTCATCGAATCGGACGAGGGGACCTGACATTTGATGATCAGGAAAGCCAGAAGCACTTTGATCAACTTGTCAATCATCTTGAAAGAACTCTCTTGATCGGACTGAAATCCGATCAATCTTACTGGCACTCTTCCACCGAATTGAACCTCATGCATAAACTACTGAGAGGCAATTGAATGCAATAACGAGTTTTCAATCAAAATTAGATGACTCACGTCGAGCATTCATACATCGATACCTAAACTACGTGTTTGGTTGCGTTGTTGATGGTAGATTAAGAGCAAATGCTGAGAGTTTGGTTTATAATTTATTGATTACATAGTGTGGTACATGTTTACTCTGATTAGTGGATTGAAGCGATGACTCTATCGAGAGCTGCGTCACCGATAATCGGGGCGAATAGAGCGAGGGCTAGATCCTTGCAGCTGCAGGTGAAGAGGATCGGAAGGACCAGGAGAATCTCAGCGAGGCGGTGGAAATGGTCGGCCCGCCGTTCGAGGTGCTGAATAAGCGAGTCTAGGGCTTTAGTTCGTGCTGTGGTCATTGCACCTAGTGCCTCAATTGTTTCAACCAACTCTGTGGAAATCAATCTGTGGTTATTTGGAATTGGGCGTAATATTGTTGTGGCATTTATTTGATTTGAATTACAAAAATATTGAAATGAATTCAATTTGAAAAATTGCCAGTTGAGATTTTCAAAAGTCCAAGATTATAAACATAAATTAAGGAGAGCTGTAAATTTTTCAAGTAATTGCAATTAAATTTTGTTGTTGTCACCTGGACGACAAATAACAAGAGTTTCCAAGCACGAAATCTCAATTTCATCCAATTGTAATTTACGTATCATTGCCCGTGCGGATGTCAGACAGGTTATTATCGTTCTATTGGCAGTTGAGTTCCGCGGTTGGAGTTCGACCAGGTCGATCGGCCACGTAGAGGCTCGAAGAGTAAATATGGCGGCCCAATTCTGTCGGAGTGTTGTCGTTTGATCGGAAGAATTTAGCATTGAGAATTCTCGTTGTCTGCGAGCCCCCCGGATGGATGATAGGAATATTTGGGCGGAGATTTCGTAGTGGATGGCTTCTCCTGAAGATTTCAGTCATTATTTCGTTGGAATTAATTTAAAAGATCTTTTGTTTATGCACGTATAGTATCAACTCGTCATTTGAACGCGATGAAAAATAAGAGGAAATTGTTATATGGAATAAAACTGAATTGATCAAGCGTTAAAAGAGTTGAAATATGTTCTAAGAATTACCTGGTGAAACGAGACGTGGAAGCAATGGGGGCAGCAATGCAGCTTGAAAAATTCTTGAATTCATTCTGACGTCGGGACTGATGGTTTCATTGATTTTCGCTCCGAAATTCATTGTAGCCGATTCTGTTGGACTCCAGGGTGTCGTTGAACTCGCAGATGATGACGCACGATTTCTGGTGCGCGGACCGCGCTCTTCTTGAACGGCTAAATATATATTACAGAAAAAGAATCAGATACCGGTCTGTATTATTCATTTTTTTTTTCAGTACTAAATTTCATACAAATTTGATATTGAGAATAATGTCGCTTCTCATCCTACCTATTTCAAATATTCAATGGTGTCTTATGACGTCAAGAAAATGTTTGAACGCTATATAAATTCCTCTCTCTGATGTAAAAAAGGAAATCTTATTCGTTTTAGTTCCGAATGAAAGCTTGATTTTGGTAGAGATTTGCAAATTTGGGTTTTTGAGAATTCACTCAGAGGAAATTGGAAATTTCAGCTGATTATAGCTATCGATAAGCCCCATTTTGTGGCGTTATTTCAGCGAAATCGGTGCAGTATTTCCTCCATATGACCACTTGATTCATTTACATCATTCGATTTTGATTTTGTCTTACATTATATATTTGAGCGTGTTCCCAAATCAATGGCTTTCAATGATGTCATCAAAGAGGATGGGAAGAATGTAAACTGACTCACTGACTCACTGAGGTTGCGAGAATTGTCGTGATCGTTTACTTCTTAACTCAAATTTAGAGTGAGCTAGGGTTACACGAAATTATTTACAGGAGAGTCGGCAAAACTTTTAGAAATTTTTTGGAAATTACGTGAATGCCGATCTATTTTAATTGATCAGCTCAAAGTATTTCTCTTTTGGCTAATTGTTATTCCACATTGATTTTGTACTCTCATCAATTGGTCAATAACTTCTTGATTGAAAAATTATTCCCTAGAGAAGTGATTTGATATTTTTCCCTGGTTAGAATAGAGACCATTGTTATCTAATACTACGTCAGGATTTATTGACTCAACCCCCGACTCGACAATCCCAGTTCACTGGTCTGTCAATTATGAATGTTGACACATCCTACACTCGTGGTTGGACGGGTGTCGAGCACGCGGCTATGTTTGCCTCTCCTTCAGTCATTCCCTCCTCCCCCCCGAATGCCCCTCACGCTCGGTCAGTCTCGTGGGTTATGTCTCAGTGTTGTAATTCTGTGGGATGAAAAATTATTGAATCGAACAATCTCACCTGCGGTATTCATCTGCACTGCGAAGCACTTCCTCAGGCGACAGTGGGGGCACCAGTTTCTCCGTGCTTTATCCACCGTGCATGTACCTGTGCCTGCTGTACATCCAAAATAATTCTTTATTGTACTATCACAAAGGTCTTACATTGAACCTTACCTTAAAAGGTTACACTTAAGAATTTTTAGAGGATGTGATATAAATTTTCAATTCTAAATTAGAGACTCCCAAAACAATCACTATCCAGGAAGGAATGAACGATCGAAACAAGGCTTGATCAGGCTTGATTCAGGATTGACAAAGACTGGTCGAGCCTCGACATCCAAGATTGAATCAAGCTTGAAGGAACATTGAAGAATAACTATGTTTCCAAGGCTGGAGAAGACCCCAACGTTGGCCGAGCCTTGAGGATCAAGCCTCGATCCAACCTTGGGTTTAATCATTGGATCAGGGTTGTAATCCAAATCTCGTCTCAGGATGTGTGTAAAGCCTGATGCTGGCTGGACAAACAAAATAAACATTAACTCATTTATTGAATAAAAAAAAAAAGTAATTGAAACAGAAATTTATTGTAAGAATTTTGAACTATTTAGATTAAACTTAAATCGCAAATAAAGAGACAATGGATTCTTCGTAATTCCACGTTTCTATGTATAATTTTCGGTTTCCCTAACTTTAGGAAAAAATTTGTTAAAT
>JAPYZM010003107.1:0-11962 GCA_030522845.1 Psyttalia concolor
CCAAAAAAAAAAAAAAAGTCGTCTTCTGTTGTCACTCGTCGAGCCCGTAATGTCTCACTGGAGATTTCGGCCACTGGACACGACATGAAAAGCCTTTTCCCCCCCCGAAGATCTGAGGGGGGGAGGGAGGAAGAGGCGGCGGGGGAGAGCGGGAGAGGAGAGAAGTGAAAGAAAAGTTTTATCACCAGACATTGGGACAATCCGACTTTTCCAGAGTCGAAAGTGGAGACCGAACTTCATCAGTTCCTCAACATCTCCAGGATAAATCAGATAATCCTGATAATTCGATTATTAACCTCCCCTCGATAAGGATAAAAAAGTAGAGAGGAGTCCCCCCCCCGCCCCCCACTGCCCTTCGTAAATTCCGCACGTGAAGAAAAATCCGAATGGAATGAAATCCCGTGGAACTCGGGTATAAATTTCCAGCGGACGAAGAACAGGTTTTCCCCTCTAGGCGAGCTGAGGAAATAGCTAAAGGACAATAGCGGTCGAGGAGAAGAGAGGGAAATAATGATCTCAGAGATTTTGAATTCGAGTGATGACATCGGATGGACTGGCGACTTTTCCAATCGCTCCTCGTCATTTGGCTTGAGAGGACGACTAAATAATTTAATTTTCCGTCGGGTAAAATTTTTAGCCACTTCAGCAATTCCCGAGGGAGGCTACCCTGATTTTTCCCAGGGATGTTAATATTTTTAAACGAGAGTCTATCGCTCAAATCCGCCCCCCCGATTATCTCACAAGCCCCGAAAGCTCGTGTCAATATTCCGAAAAATCTCGGGCAATCTCGCGTTTCGTCTCGCGGATAAGCTCAATAAACTAGAATTATTTCCGCCATTGATAATAACTGAGGCAATTGAAGTCCCCCGGACACATCCCCCCCTGGCCATTCTCTTTCGTCCTCAATAATCGTAAAATTTCAATCGTTTGTAAATGATTTTTTTTTTTACTTCTCAATGTTCTCTCCACCTCTCGCCTCGATTACCCGTCTCCCCGGCGTTTTTCGTCGTTATTATATCCACAATGTTGAGGGGAACCTAGAGAAAAGCCCTCCCGGAGGCGGTATCCTCTGGTTGAAAGGATTCCGCCGATTTAACGGCACTTTCTCATCGGTAGGACGAGCACGATTTTTTTTCGACGCACACTACACTCGCCTCGATTATTGTCCAATGCACCGACGCAAGCGACGTCACGTTGACATTTCCATTCAACGAGGCAGTGATTTTTAAAAATAAATCATAAGACCCTTCAACAATTCAGTTGAGTTGAGTTGAAGTGATCGAAACTTGATCAAATAAATTATTAAAAAGATTTTTCAACTGACGACGGAATTTTTTTTTTCAGTCCCAGGCGCATAAAATATTCAATCGATGGGCCCATGTCTTCAGGAAGTCGCCCGTTGGGCCCCATGAGCTGATTTGAGGAGTGAAAAATTAAAGAAAGGTCAGCTCCCGGTCCTTTTGATATATTCACGCCCTCCGCCCTCTAACGAACGAAAAGAGGGAAAATTGGCGAGACTAGGAAAGCGGAGCTGGAAAAGTGGGGCAAGAAAATGGGTCAGGGCAGTTGCTGGGCTCCATAATCCCAGGATTGAGCGCAGGGTCACGCGAATTCTCAACCCAATTCGCGAATCTTCGAAAAGGGGAGTAACAATTTTTTTTTTCACTCATTCTCTTACGTTTTTAAAAGTACTCACTCGATTTTTCCCTGCCCCCGGAAAATTCTGCATTTGCAAACGAAGGCACAAATTAACGAGTTAAAATGAAAAAGATGAGTCTGTCAAAATAAATAAATAAATAAAAACGACCGATAAATGCTCGATTGGGTGTGGGTGTCGCCTCGAAAAGCAAACGCAATTTTTTTTTAATTGCGCAATGCAAACAAAACGCAGGAATTGGATCATTGAATTAATCGAGGCCACTCGGCATTGACCACGTCGCTTCGTTAATTCCCCCACTGGTCTCTGTGAAATTTTTATTATTTATCTCGGTATGTAAACAATGCAACGGTAAACCAAGAAATTAACGCATTTAAAATATGAAAATTATCCTCCCGCGCATGGACAATAGTTAAATCACTCATTAAACCCTGTACCGCGTGCCACCGGGTCGAGTCATGTAATTCGTCACTCATCCGGATGTACCTAATCTCGCAATCGTAATGCGTGCACTGAAAGAGAGAAAAAAAAAACCACGCGCTTTGACGAGAGAAAAAAAAAGTGGAAAAATTAGCGACGATTTTTTTTTGCTATTTTTTTCAATAATTTTGGGGAGAAAATGGACGAAAAAAAAGGACTTCAAAGGGTTCCGCCCCCCCCCCCCCCAATTTAATTCATTAGATAAAATGCAGTCATGGGGAGGGAAAAAAATACCCCGGGGAGGGGAAATTAAAGGGGGAGAGACTCGTTGACAAAGGAAGAGGGAGATTTTTTTTTTTTTGTGATGGTTCCCAGGGTTTCCATAACGACAACACTTGTGTGAGCATGAGCCGGTGGCATTGCCCTCACCCTAGCGCATTACGTGTCCACCACTCCCAGCAACCCCTCAGTGCAACAATGGGCCACTCGAAATTCACTTAATTCCCGGCGAGGGAGGGAAGCCGAATGAAATTATTTGGAGACAGATGTCCAGTATTTTCCCGAGAATTTTCCGCGTATTATTAATTAAACCTGCGCAAAATTTCTGGAATTTCCCATGATGACATGAAAAATCAGGGGCACCGGAAGTGGCAGAGCACCCTTAAGACCTCTAGGCGCGCTAAAAAAATTTTAAAAATATTCGCGTCGTGGAAAAAGTGGTCTCAAAATTTTTCCGAGGGTGGACCTGTCCGAGGTCAACTAAACTCGCCCCCCAGATTCGCGGATTCGATAAAAATCAGTGAGCCACCCCAGCAGGTGACCGAAGAGTTCGTCGTCCTCTCCTCCCCCTAAAAATCCCAGTCTTTAATTGACGGTAAAAAAAATTATTCTCTCCCGGGGGTGTTTTAATGATTTCCTGAATTTCTGAGAACCCCTCCCCAAAAATTGCGAATAAAATTTTTCCCGTCAAGGGAGGAACAATAAATTAATAATAAATAGTATTTATCGCTAGACCTTCTACCCCTTTTATTTATAATTATTTTATTTACAATTTTCAATGCCCTCGTATGATCGCCTGGGCGAGGAAGAGGCAGTGGAAAAGACTCGGCCGTTCTACTCTCTCATCGCGAGGTATTTACTCCGGGAGGGCGCCCTTCAGCGCGATCTTTCTCACGGCACAAAACCCGAGCGAAAGTCTAATACTTCCGCAGATTGTCTTGAAGGTATTGGGAATTTACCCCGCCCACTTTAATCTCTGGATAGTAATTTTCAATTTTAAAAAGTCAAGGTTTCAAATTTTTCCGCCAATTTGTCTTATTTCCCCACAGCGAGAAAATTATCCAGCGATTGATAAAATTTATTTACTCCTCCCTAAAAAATTATGAAAGAGAGTGCCCAATATTTGGTAAAAATTCCTAATTTTAATATGCGGTTGGGGAATTTTTACCAAATAAAATTCTCTCCGCGCGAACCTTCATCTCCCTCCCTTCCGCAATTTTTATTACATTAACATTATCTCTAATTAATATAATCTCTTCCGCCTAGAAATACTGCGCTCGGGTTAGTTTGAAAGGGGAATGCGTAAGATCGTAAGAAAAAAAAAAGAAAAGATCCAGAAAAAAAAGAAAAAAAAGAAAAAAAAAGAAAGAAGTTGGGTACTGTATTAATGGCCGGCTGTAATAATTCATCACCTCGAAATCTCGGTCACTCATCACACGTAAAGTACCGATTAAATCATGAGCAGACATAATTTCCGACCTGCAGAAATCATGCGCGGAGGTCGGTAATTCAGTTTGCTCATGATTTGATAATTATTGTTCTTGTAATTAGTCACGGGGATATTGAGGTTATGAGCGACTACACCCGGGCCTTAATTCTAGTTAGCCCGCGGGTTATAAAAGTTTTAATTGCGCATTCTAAATTTTCTCGGGTTGTCGTGGACTGCCTGACGGCGTTCGCTGATCTGATTAAAATTAAAAAATACGTCACAATTATTGAAGGAATATCTGCGGAGTTCAGATGAAAAAACCTGAACGTAGCGATCACTCCGAGTTCTATCGCTAATTTATGGACAAAAATTGCACGGAATGGAGACAAAGACAATTCACCACTTGTCCTTTTATTCCATCGGATCGCATGAATCATCGCGCTAGCTTCGTGCAGGATACACAGCGCCACATGTGCTGCGTTTTTACTGCATTAAAAAAAAAGAAAAAAAAGAGGAATAGATGACAGAGAGCAATGACAATATGCATTTGCTCTTCCACGACATGAGTTTACACGGCCACTTTACGCCGACGATATACGACGATAACTGACGTACTGCGTGACAATATAAACACCACTTGCTCACTCCTATTTTCGATAAATTCTCGTTTACCCGTGACCGCCGGTCCCTCAATTCTCCCCAAAAAGCCGACGAAATTCCAACGCCACAAAAATGCCAATAATTTTCCCCCAGGTCATCAGAAAATCCCCGGTACCATCGCCTCGCCGATAATTAGCCCAGATCCTTACGCAAGAGCTCTCAATAATTTTTTCACCTCAACTTACGCATCCCAATCGCCGGATGTGGATAAATGGGGAAAATTAACTCGCGTAGAAAAAAAAATTATATAAACTGGACGAGTTTCCCTTCGACTCGCGAAATGTACGATCGTTTGCTCACGTCATCGATTTTATTTGTCACAAGCAAGTTGATATTATCCATCAGGTCGTATGGAAACAAGACCACCTCCCGTAATCGATATCAACCTAAACTCGTTGTACGGGACTTTCAACCGGTTCGGATTTTTTTTTAAATCTCGGGTATCGAGTTTATTTGTCCTCCGGGTGTGACTTCAATTTCGGAAGACTCTTAAATGTCCCACGAATTTCTAGAAATTCTCACGTTGATAAGAACATTCCGACCAATTCCGACAGATAATAAAGAAAACCTTAAGAATTTTTTAGGAAAAAATTTTTCAGAAAGAATTTTTTTTAGGAAAAATTACGCAAGGGAAAAGTAAAATTCCGGGGATAAACAAATTTTTTGAATTTCATTGATCGGTTGGATAATTTTCCCCGAGCGTCCAAAGTACCCGAGGATTATAAAAAAAATGTTTTCTCGGTATAAACAATAATAAAAATAGGACGAATAGGACAATGAAGGATTTTTTGAGTTGTAATTACCATAGCAATAGCAAAATCCTCATAATTATTGTAAGCCTACCATACACGGCCATTTAATTTATTAATAAAGGAATCTTTCGTGTGGGCTCCGGGGTTATTGTGCCCTACAATGCCGTAGTGCAGTAACCGAGCGTTGGTGTTACACTGGGGATACATCCTGACGGCCAATGAGTGTATGTAACGCCGGGACATGAGCCCAAGGAAGCCCCCTACGATTAGATGTTGTGTTGAGTGCGATAAACCGAGCGAAAAATTCGTACTTTTAGGATTTTATTTAAACAACAATAGCCTCATCGTTTTTTTATACATAAAGTTCAAAAATTTAGGATTTACTTTGGCGATAAATAGAAGAGATTACATTTTTTTTTGCAGATTAGAATTTTAAATTTTACTTTCAACCGAAACCAAGTTTTGGTGGAAGCCCCTAGAACCCCCTCGGCCTTCAGAAATACTCAAAAAGTAGGATAACGGGCTGAAAAATCGGAAAAACTGAAGAAGCTGGCGCGACAGGCCGAAATATCAAAAGCCCCCCCCTTTCCATTTTTCCGATTTTTACCAAAATCGGCACTCTTTTGACGATATCTCAAAAACTATTGATCCCATCGCCTCGGGGTTTGTTCCATTGGATAGCTGAGCTCATTCCCCATCGATATAGGCTATTTCGAATTTTTTAAAATGACTTTTCGAGCCGGTTTTACGGTTTTTCTGAAAATCGTAAAATTAGCAAAAAAGGGTTTCAAAAATAATTTCCAAAAATTGGAAATACCCTATGTCGATGGGAAATGAGCTCAGCTTTCGAATGGGATAAACCCCGAGTCGATCGGATCAATAGTTCTCGAGATATCGCCGAAAATGTGCTCAGCCATCCAAAAATCGCTGAAATGGGAGGGCCCGGGGGGTCAAAAAATTGAAAATCCCAAAAATCAGAAAAAAAAATATATCAGAGAGACTATATCGATCGCAAATTTCCTCAGCTATCCAAATCCGTTGGAATTTTCCAGCTCCGCTGAATAGTTTCCAGGATATCGGCAAAAATTACTAAAAAAGGCCCTAAAAGTCGCTAAACCCCAAAGTCACTAGTTTTTTTTTTGGGTTCATTTAGTTTGTTCCACCAGAATTCGAAAACTAACCGACCCAGGGACTCGTCGCCAACGCCCGGAGTGCGTGTGCAATTTGTTAACAATAAAAATATACATTCCCCCATTGTTAATCCAATCGTCTCCATTGGAGTCTCCAGAGGAGCGGAAAACGAGAGGGCGTCCTCATCAATAATAAAATATCAAGTTCAAAATACCAACAGACCTGAACTCTAAAAAAAAAAACTGAAGAGAAAGTTGCATCTATCCTGGATCTATTGCCACAGGAGGAAGTCATGCTCACGCGCTTGTACGAAACCCTGAGCATTGTATCCTCATCGTGTACACATTTGGCTAGCTATGGAGATTGCAATCCTTTCCCCTCGCACCAGCCCTGCTATTTTTCTTGAAGAATGAAAAATCGAGTCAGAGCACCGAGAGGAAGCCGAGTGAATGCGGACAGAAGGACCAGGCCCCAAAGTGCTCATTAAAATAAGAATCCTGAAGAGGAGGTGCCAAGTCCGGGAAATGGACAAGCCCTCGTGGTCACCCCTGGACCCAAGACCTTCCCTAATGTCAGCTCCATCCTGTCGATTCACTTGGCATGCACTCCCTGGCAGTCACTCTGGCCACCAGTTCAGCAACTAGAGCCATTAATCCTCCTGGGATTATCTCAACGCCAGCTGTGGGCGGAAAATACTCACCTCCTTCGGTGGAATTGGTTTTTACGTAAGTGAGAACGATTATTTGCCCAAGTTGTTTCCAATTCTCTCCATAATCGCCAGAGTTATGGTCTGTTTTATTTAAATGTAGAAAGTCTACGGGTGAGCTGGGATAATGGGGTAACAGCAGGTGAATTTTCCAGCCTCGATGGAGTGAATTTAAAGTTCAATAGTTGGATTATATCATACCGGAAGGTAGAGGCAGATGAATTGCAGGAGAAATGCCCAGGGGAATATCTCCAGCGAATATTCCTCAATTATTTTCCCTGTTGGTTGTCCACTGTATACCCCAGCTGTTGTCAGTCAGTCAATCTTCATTTGGAGGTGATGGAGATGGAGGAAGTCAACGCTGAATGTCTTGGACAATGAGTTGTTCAAACTCCTGATGACAATTCGTCTGAAAAGCGATTGTTAGTTTGAGACTTTAGGATTCTTAGAATTCCTTTGAATTAGATATCTCCTTGAGGTACGGACGCTGAGACCTTGTCACCACTTCTCTCAATATTTATGAAGATTTCTAGGAATTACTTAGTTGAGTGTAGCAGCTAATTCTGAACAACTGTTTGTCCTCCATGAAATCACAAATATTCACCCAATTTTCTAAACATCCAGGGAAAGCTAGTTCCAAGAAGTTGGAGAATTGGAGGGAATTAACTGGCGGCTTAGGATTTCAGCATCGACATCTCGACGTTTGTTGCTCATCAACTAGCAACAAGTGGTGGTTACTCAATGAATTTGCGGAATGAAGAGACCGCCAAATATAGACAACTTCTTGGGGGAATTTGTCCCCTTCCCCGGGGGGTAAGTTAATTCCAGGGAAAGAAAAAATTCTGAGGATCAGCCGAAAACAAAGAACAATCGAAGGAACAAAGGCCACCCACTAATGGCTGCCAGAGGCAAAATATGAAGCTGAGACGAGCGGAAGATGGGATTCCGATTCCAGGGCATCTGGGGATGTTCAGTAGTATCTCTCAAAGTCCAAGGCAATCATTCACTCGTGAACTGAATTTTTAACTCGTAAAATTCCTATTGTTTCAGCTTCAAAGGAAAATCTCATGGCTCGTATGCAAAAATAAACAAACGTCAGTCCTCAAACAAACCCCAAACTCTCCAATGGCAATGGGAGCTGGAGGTCAGGCGTTTTATTTTCATGGGCATAATGGAATATAACGTACTCACCAGAAGCTCCAAAATAATGAGATGAGTGAGAATTATCCTGCAATTTAATTCACTCGACTCGTTCAGCCGCACGAAAACTTTTTTTTATCTTCACCACAAAAATGTAAAATCACTTTTTTAACTGAAAACATATGAGATTTATCACTCGCGTTGGATATACACACTTCGAGTGAGCTTTTAGAATTTTTTATGATTTTTATTCCGAGGAATTTTCCGGCGATCACGAGTGAATGTTGAGACTCGAAATGTGAGGTTAGAGTACTCGGCGGCGGTCTCCGCGCGTCTGACTTGGCGTCTGGGTTCCGCCTCGCTCGGACCCCCCGGCTCAGGCTTTTTCCCACCTGTAGGTTAGGTCACGTTTACATGAACGTGGAGATTTTTTTGATTGGGCAGCCCCAATGGAAGGGGGGGAAGCTGGAGATGCTCAGAGGCGCCACCTGGTGGCTGGCGAGGAATGTCAACCTAGTCCTGTAGATGGCGGATAATGTAACGTATTAACAATGAATGTTTAATTAACATTTATTCAATTATTCAACTGCAAGCTTTCCTAGCTCACTCCAACAATGACCACTCGTCTAGTCGTAGCAACAATGTTGTCTTTCTTTGTTATTGTTTTTAGCTGAGTTCAGGTGTTGAGAGTGTCAACAAGTCTTATTGAATATTCAATTTTATTCACCTTAGAATACATTCACGTACAATCGGTCAATGTATCTCCATTGTTTATATACAACGAGACAAAAAAAATATCAATACAATGTCAACACTGTCCCTTGTATACAATCATTATTTATAATTACATTAAACACGATTGTGTGTTATCTGAACGTCCCAATGGATAAATTGGATAAATACTGTTAATCATAATGTAATGATCCTTGCAAAAACGAGATAAAGGATAAGAGATGACACGAGTTGCAACGAAAATGGAATAAATCATTCGAAAGTAAGCGAAACGAAAAAAAAATTGAACATCTCTGATAAATGAATACCTAAATTGTGACAATAAATTCCATGTAACAAATTGTTCAATGGTTTTTACTTGTCACAGAGGATAATATTTGTCTTGGGTATCTCCTGAATTTTACTATCAACTTGATCGCCAGTGAAGAGAACCACTCTGAGATCATCACTCTCCTTGAAATCACTGATATCAACGGAATTGCGTTTTTTATCACTTCCTACTTTGAGAGAAGTCTCAGGAGTCGGTGACAACTTCTCCATCATCACCGGCTCCTGCATCAGGACAGCATCCAAATCATAAATGAAATCTTTATCAATAACCTTGGAACGATTTCTCGTGGGTCTTTGTACTTTGTCCTCATTCTTGGGGGATTCGGTGGCCTTCGGTGAGGGATTCCTGGGCTCAATCGATGTCGGACTGGATGAAGTGCTTCTCTCGCGCTCCAGGACTTTTGGGGGTGTTGTACTGCTGAGGCTGGACTGGTCACTCGTGTTCGAGGAGCTTTCTGACGACCCGAAGATCACCTCCATCACCATTCGCCGGAGCTCGGGGTCTTCGTCCAGCTTCACTCGCTTTGATCGCTCCGCCGAGTCTTCTGAACGCTCATCTGAATTTGATGATGATTTTTTAGGTTGGACGTCGCCTGTGATTCAATTAATTTTCTTATAGGCTTGACTACCGTGTCAATGACAATAAATTGAACAAAGTGGTGCTGTCAAATTGCACAAACAATATCAAAACATTAATGAAAAAAAGTGACCTACCATTTTGAATGCAATCAATCTCCTCATTGGCATTGGCAATGTCGTCAGAAGTGGTGTTGCCTTTGGTAACATCGATCACCTCAAGATCCACGGTTCCCTTGGTCGGCTCCTGGTGCTTCTTCAGGAGGCTACGTCCGGCAGCACTAGAATTATTGTCATCAGGCTGAATCTCGGCCATCATCCCAGCAATGGCCGTCCGGTTGTTCTTGGCATTGTGAGCCATATTGCAGTGGGCAACGCAGTCCACCTTCTCCCAGCACTTGAAGCCACAGATCTTGCAACGATATCTGTTCCAGTTGATGTGGATGGCCATGTGCCTGCGTAAATGCGCCATACTTGAGAATTTTTTGTTGCAGGGAAGACACTGGAGCTTCTGGAGATCAGCGATTGTTGCAATTCTACGCTCTATCGCCTTTACACGACTCGAGACTGGACGAGGCGTCTCTGGAGGCTCTGTCCGCTCCTTCAGGGATGGAGTTCTACTGCGTTTGAGCAAGGCTGCGTAAAAAAAATTGTCAGGTTAACAACGTTGAGGAATGACGGAATTAAAATGAAGCATTAGGTATGTAGTTCAGCTATTATTAATATACATCATTAATATTCCATAAAAAAAAACTCACCCGAGTGGGGATTCCGCTGCCTCTCCTCCTTCGTCCCAATCTTCCTCTTCTTGCTGCCAACACTCCCCAATTGTTGGCCCACACTGGGCCCCTGAGTCTTTTCAATTTTCGTAAAAATGATCTCAGGATCGTCCTCCTCCGCCTCCTTCTCCTTGACCTCCTCCTTGGTCTCCTCCTTCATCCCATTTGCCATTCCCACCTCCACCCCATCGCAGCCCATCTTCTCCCAGGCATCCTTACTCAAGGAGCTGACACCCTCGACCCTGATCCCCATCTCTGAGTCGTGCCCCAGCCTAGTCAGTGTAACCGCCGAGGAGAGGTTGTTTGAGATCCTCACCACCTCCTCGCCAATCTTCTCCTTTGCTTTGGGTATGGCATCCTTCACCGCAGCGCTCCCTTCAACCACCTGAACTCGGCCGCTGGTGATGGGAGCCGTGGTCGAAGCCTCCAGAATAATCTCCCCGCTCTTCTGCTGTCTTCTAGCTCTGGCAGCACCATCATTGCAAGCGGCAATCCTCTTCTGGCAGATCTGAGAGTGGGATAGAAGGGCCGCCTTCCTGTCGAACCTCTTGCCACAGCCGCCACACCTCTGGAGCTCGCCGTCACTCTCCAGATGTGCCATCCACTCCTCCGTCTCGTTGATAGTGACAGTAGACTCGTGATTATTCAATTTACTATTGGCGCAGTCTTTCTCGATATCTTGAGCCCTAGTCGCTTCAGTTCTGTAAGCCTTCTCCTGAATTTGGCCCCGAAGTTTTCTCACCTGTTCATTGCTCTTCCTGTGAATCTTGTAGAGGTGTCTGTATACTCCCCAGGGATTGGTGAACAGGCTCTCGCAGCAGGGACAGGGGTAGACCATTCTGTGTGGGGTGTGCAGGGACTTCATGTGAAATGTTAGAGTCTTCTTGGTGGCGAATTTGGCGTCGCATACTGAGCAGATGAGATTGTTCTCCCCTGAGGAGGTTGATGTGGATGTTGAGGACAGGGAGTCCTCCGGGTTGTCGTGAAACTGGAGGGGACTGTCTGGTTTCTCCAGATGGTTAACCTCGAGCAGTTGTCCATCGGGGCCAAGGACAGCTGTGTTTCTACTCAGAATATTTTGTACTTCGTTTGCTTGAGTTTTCATGAGGTCTCTGGTGTCGATTGAACTGTGCGTGGGCTCGAGAATCGTTTGGTAGGCTGCGTTCTTGGATTCCAGAACCTCCAGCAACACTTGCTCGGTGTCGGCGACGATGCGCAAGGGGGAGCTGGGCCGACTGTGGCACTCCTCGGAGGAGTGTTTTTGTTGGAGCATTGCCACGATTGAGGTTAGATCCTTGCGGCAGGATGTGTCTTTGTTTTGAGGGGAGCCACGACCTGATCTGCAGTTCTCCTTGGACTCGGTGTCTGGGG
>JAPYZM010003108.1:0-11961 GCA_030522845.1 Psyttalia concolor
CTTAGACCACATTAATAAAGTAGTAGTAATTAATATTAAAGATACTGCATTTGTTCATCAAGTTATTGGTTGACCCTCTCACTCTCCTCAAACACAACATATTCATTGTGTGTACTTCTCAAGGTGTATTGAATGACTGACTAATTTTTGAGTGACGGCACTAGAATTCGCCCTATATGTTTGTGAATGTGTAGATGGCAGATCGGCGCGAATTTGTGATGAATTGAATTTTAAAAATCCATAAACTCAGGCTCAATTTCAAACAAATGAAAAAAAACCGTGATTACTCACATTCCCGCATGAATTCGGAAAAATAAAAACGTAACAATACAAAGAAGAGTAATTGAGAAATAAAATCAATAGTAACTACATCAAAATGTGTAAATCTGAGGTTAAAGATCAGGTGAGAAACTGGTTAACATTTGTTTCTACTTTGACTAGAATCCACCCACATGGTCTAACCTGACAGCTACTAATCTGACAGGATGAATAAAAAAAAACTATTTCGATGATCAACAGAGGAATTTTGAATATAATTTCAAATAATATTTATATGACTTGAAGAAAATCTAATAAAAGCTCAAATGAATGTCTGTAATTAATTACGATATTTGATGAGTAAAATGTAACTATAATATTTGTTAAATTCCACAAATTTTATTTATATTCATCCTGAACGAAAATGAAAAAAAATAGAAGTTAGGGAACCAACTCATCAAATAAGAAATCATTATGAACTCATCAAGAACTTTGCCATTTTTTGGCAATTTAAATTCTCGAAGGAATGTCAGGTGATTTCCGCTTGTCAAAACTTTATCATTTTTCTTCAAGTGAATTTCTTTTCTAAAGGCCTAAAAAATTACACATATTTTTTCATTTTTTGAAA
This sequence comes from Psyttalia concolor, assembly GCA_030522845.1. Taxonomy (NCBI): domain Eukaryota; kingdom Metazoa; phylum Arthropoda; class Insecta; order Hymenoptera; family Braconidae; genus Psyttalia; species Psyttalia concolor. Next base: position 887 of record JAPYZM010003108.1, read on the forward strand.
CGCTTTGTTGAAAATTGAAGAAAAATGGAGGACATGGACGATCCGTCAACTTTCTCTCACTTGGTTCTTCATCTCAATTGAATTATGTTTCGATTAACGCCTTTTTTTATCTCGACTTTCAGAAAGTATGCAAAATTTCCGGATTCAAATGCATATCTCATTTGTTGACAGATCATTCCACAATATCAACTGACTTCACACAGATTGACTTCTTGAAAAAAAAATATCCATCGAATCTCAAAGTCTGAGAAAAACCGACGCGTTTAAAAAAATACGTATGTCTCGTGAATGCCGAAATCCTCCAGATTCCTTTTGTTATGTTTGTGCTCGATATACTCCCAAGTCTCAGAGAACACATATCACTCCATCACTGGAAGCGGTTTACAAAAAGGTTTTAAAGTTAGGATTACCGAACTTGAAGAGCCTATAGGTTCCTCACACATTTTGTTCCCAATGTTGTCGCAAACTACAATTGTTATAGTCCAATCAGAAGAGATGAAGATGCTCTTTACAACAATAGCATACCCATCGGTTAAATCAGTTGACCTTCCGCCGTATTCAAACCCTAAACCAGAAAATCAAAATGTTGAAAATGAAGGCATCTACGATCCGCAACCCCGGAACTTGATCGACGACTCATCCGGAGATTTGAATGCAGACCCAGAATACAATCGCGTTGAACCCCAGCCAACTAAACATATAGGTTCTATCACTCAGACTCAATTAGATGATTTAGTGAGAAATTTAAATCTCCCCAAAGGTAAGTCAGAATTATTGGTATCACCAGCTATCGTCATCGAGAGAAAAATTCCCAACATTTTTTTCAAGAAAATTCAACTCTCTGCTACTGTACTGATATTGACCATTCGATGGAAAATTTTGGAATTGTCCATCAACCAAATGAATGGCCAGCTTTTCATAGACTCGTCTTGTTCTAGTCTCAAGCCGGTATTGCTTGATGATGGCCATGCAGCTAGGATTCGTAAAATATGAATGCTTCCTTTGCGAATGGGATAGTCGAGCGCGGACACAGCACTATGTACGTGAGTCCTGGCCGCCCCGTTTACATTTGACTTCTGGGCAGCGAAACATCATTCCTGAGCCCTTGGTCCATCCTAGCAAAGCCGGTTTACCACCACTTCATATCAAATTAGGAGTTCCGAAGAATTTTGTAAAAGGACTTGAAAAAAATGGACCAGCCTTCACATTTTTGAAAGGTTTGCTCCCAAAACTCAGTGATGCTAAGATCAAAGAAGGAGTCTTTGTTGGGCCTCAAATAAGGAAAGTTTTGCAGAATGATGGAGCTTTCAAGAAGACGCTCAGCGCGACCGAAAAAAAATCTTGAGCTTCGGGGAAAACCGTTTTCACGTAATTCCTCGGAGGCCAACGTTCTTCAGAATACAAACGAATTGTGTCGAAAATGTTGTCAATTTTCCATTTAATTCGTTGCAATATGTCCTTGAAAATTCACTTTTCGCATTCCCATCTCGATTTCTTCTCTGAAAACCTGACAGATGTCACTGATGAGCATGGTAAAAAACATTTACAAATATTAGCAGATTATTGCTGGACTCGCATGAGTGAAGACACTAGCAGTCACGAAAGGCAGTCATCTAGAATTTGTTTTGAAAGCTCTCACTCGCAGAAAAAAACGAAGGATTTTTGAGGTTGTTATAATTTTTTGAAGCTTTTATTACAATATCGAGTAGAATTTGCATAAATACTGCGATGGCGTATGTCATATTTTACAAAATAAATGTTATATAACCAATTAGAAATATTCATTTGAGTTTTCATTGTAATATCGACAATCATACAAATACTATCTGGAATTATAAATGCGAGTGTTTTATTTCAGGCTAAGGTAGTCTTTTCCTAATTCATTCTGCCAGATTAGTAGCTGTCAGGTAAGAGCACGTGGGTGGATTCTAATCAAAATGAAAACAAATATTAACCAACTCCTCACCTGACCTTTAATGTCATATTTACACATTTTGATGTAGTTACTTTTGATTTACTTTTAAAATGTAAGTAATCACGGTTTTTTTTCATTCTTAAGTAAAATTCTTTTCACATCCTTTTTCTTTTTTTTTTATTTTAGCTATTTCCCAGATTTTCACAACTTCGAATATTTTTCCTGAAAAACCGCGACGTGCTAGATTTTTTTCACGAACAGATTCAGAATCTGCACGAAATACTCTATAAAGTACTATAATTCTCTCCTTTAGGCCCGAAATAGTCGAAATTTCGTTCATCCGTGATTATTACATTCAATTAACCTATCTTATATTGAATATTCTCAATTTAGTTTATGAAAAAGTTTAGAAAAACAGGTTTCCAATAGAAAAACCTGGGCTGAATATTACCATTGCGATTACCACTGCTTGTTTTCTTCAATTAATTCCTTTTTTTACATAACCAACTACGCGGAATATTAACTTGATAGTATTTAGAAAAAAACCTCGTTTTCGATTTTTTCTAATAAAGACTGCATTCGTTCTTCTATTGCAACGGCTTATCTGCAGGTATGAAATTGAGATAAGAAACAGCATCATGTTCTAATTCAAGACGCTATGGAAAACGCTTCAAGAAAAACTTTATGATTGTTTTATTACAAAAATGTCTATTGATGTCTTTAATGTATTGCTTTTGCTTTTTGAATTATTCGACTGATTACCCTTGCTCCTTGCATTTAGACTAGTGTTTTCTATTAATTTTATTCTGATTGATACAGCCACACCAGTCAGAGATTTACGCTCTAATTTGGAAGGGTATGAAATGCTGCCTAAGCCTGGATATTGGAAGGTGAATGATGATAACGTAAGTTTTCACTCTAAGAATATTTCACTTACATGATATTGATGAAAATGTCGAATCATCTGATTGTGACCACAACTAGGCATTCATCTATTATTATGAGTGTCCGTTGTTGTTACAAATATGTGTTAACTTTTGTTTACCTCCTCAGACAGAAGAAATGCATGTGGGCCAAGGCATATGGGTGAAAAAAGATGAGTATGACAAAGCGGTAATTAAAGGAAAAACGCCGTCTATCTTCGTTCGGACCATAGCTCCCTCAATATTCGGTTCTGAGATGAAAGACCGAAGTATCACAGGGTCCATGGCTCCACAGACTGGTCAGGTCAAAGAAGCTCTCAATCCCAGTCACCTGGTAGCAATGAGAGGTAAATACCATGACATTTTCTGGTATAAACATATTATTATTTTTCTCGCCATTGAACCGGAAGCGATTTTGAGAAATGTGACCGAAAAGCCGTAACCGGAACTATGTTGACTGTATACTGCACAAATTGATGCTATGAGCATAACCCCATATAAATTTTTTGATAGCAACACACACACACACACACACACACACACACACACACACACACACACGCACACACACACACACACACACGCACAAACGCATAGCTCTTGAAATCGTAAGGGTAGCTTCTCTTGGTCCTAAAACATCGATGTTTCATGCTACCATGACTTTTGATTTTCGGGGTATAAGTTATCATTCCCTACCGAAAATAAATACAGAAAAAAGAATGTATGAGAAAGAATTCATCTCCTATTCCTCAGATATCTTTCGACACTACCTGCAAGACTGTTTAAAGTGGAAGGATTTTTCGATACATTTATAGAGGGATAGGCCCTTAATACATTTGAATTGGATCATTTCCATACATTTGTAATTGCCATTCTGCGTTACCCCTCTGACGAGAATCACAGTACCTTACTCTTCGCTCTTTTTTTGGCAGTGCTTTCTCGTCAGAGGGTTAATCAATCAAATTGAGGGCTAGTTATCAGATTAAGGGAGATTGATGGAAAAATGAGAGAAATTCCAAATGCCAAATAGAAGATTTGTTTTCTCGACCATTATCAAGCTTAGTTTTTTATGTGCAATGGTCATAATATAATAGCAACTCCGAAAAGTTACCGTTTCAACTAAATCTCCTTGCACATGCGCAGGTATGATTTCATAGGCGCCGTAATATCGTAACATTTACAAAAGACATCCATATGAAATTTGTTATGAAAGTTACTTCATCATACAATTCACTGCTAACAAAATGTAATTTTAAAAAACAATCATTCTTCACTTATCTTCCTGTAATATTTTTGAATATCAGAGGTGTCACATTTGCCAAATATCTTCTTGTCCTGAATTTCATCAATTGAAAATCGTTTGTTTTTCTCATATCAAATTTCAGAAATACTAAAAAGTGTTAGCACTGAAGCAGCTAAGGGTATAAAAAGTCGAAAAAGAACAGTCGAGCCGAAAAGGAGGCAGACTACCCCAAAAACCAAAAAAAAAAGGATTTAGGAAAAGTAAACAAAAAACGAGAGAGAAGAAGACAGAGGTACGAAAGAAGAAAATCATCAAGAAAAAAAGCAGGTCAGAAAAATCGTCTTCATCTTCATCAGAAGAAAGTAGTGAAAACAAGACTTCACCATCATCATCGTCTTCGGAAGAAGAAAGCTCGAGAAGTGGAGAAGGATCCTCTGACAACTCTGGCTCTTCATCTGTTAGCTCAAAATAAATTTCACAGTCAACTGTATATAACCCCTATATACAGTTGAGAGGTCCAGAAAAGGACAATGCTCTACGGACTATATATGTTGAGACAATAAAAAAAACGATTTTTCGGAAATCGCAACCACTTAAAAATACAGCCAGAAATTCATATTCCATATTTCATTCATATCTAAAACCATTTTTCTATCAAGAAAAACTAATTTCCTTGTTATTTTCAATAAATATTGAAATATCTATCATGCTATGTATTATCAATCACAGAAACATTAATTATACAGACCAACGATTTCCCTCGCTGGACATACACTGAGAAAAATCCGTCATGAAAACAAGTACGAATCGGCACTTAAATTTTTTTCAAAGACGTACGCTCTTAGTTCAATGTTGTCAATGTCAATTAATTTGAAATTACATTTAAAATTAATTGTAGATATTGCAGATGTTGAATTGAATTTTCTTTGAGCTCTATATTTACAGATAGTGCCATCAACATACTCGTTGCCTATTCATCTTTTGTTTAAGGCTCGTTTCGATTTTTTCAATCAAATTACGACCAACTCCAAAATTATAAACACAATACATCAATAGATGAGATTTAATCGTTGTTTTCAAGTTATACGCATAGATTAATTGTCACTCTCAACGATTCTCCCGCAAATTCCATAGAAATCTTGATTTTTGAAAATTCTGCATCATATTTGATGTTCTAAAACATCAAATTGATATTGAGCGACTTCAAATCATTGTCACGTGTCTTTGATCTCATTTAATGTCGCCGTGAAACGAAACAAGGACGGCGTCTTTGATCGGGCGTACGGATTTTTCTCAGTGTATCATTTGATAAACTTATTAATTCAGTGAATAGATTTAGAGGTATAATTTTTATGAAAATCTTTGATGAATGAATGAATTTATTGCCGTTCACATCTTATGTTCAATCTGATGTGATTCAGCACTGGCTTGGTGCTGATAAATTTCAAGATCAGTATATGATATTAAAAAGTACGACATCGCTCTGTTCGTAGCTAGCAACCGAAATCTACTTTAAAAATAATATTTTCACTAGCAGAGACAAATGGAAACATTGCACTGACTATTCATTTAGTAGGATGCGCTCATACTCTTCGTCCAATAACCATAGAAAATGATGCTGGGTGTGAATAATCAATGTTCCTGGAAATTTCAGAACGAAGTTCGTAGTTCTATAATCAACTTCTGCAGTTAATTGATGATGATTTTTTATAGAAAAATGTTATATTTTCGATTTTATCGTATATCTCAAATAGATGAATAGTTTTCAGTATCAATGAATGAGAGTAGCAGTTTTGGAACTAATTCAGTTTGCAAAACTAAAAGCATTAAAAATATCGTATGTGCTCGAGAATAAGAATCCTGTTGAGAAGTAAAACAGTTTGAAAACCGTCAATTGTGTCCAGTGTAAAGGTTAATACGGTGAGTAATACCTATGAGATATATAGCAAAAATGGATTGCGTGGATGGGTGTATAATATATAATAACACGAGCATTGATCTCAATTTTTTCAACATCACTCTTATAATATTCATTATGAATGATTATCAATTATCCACTTACCTTGTTATCTCTCCCATATGATCAATTTTCTTCTAGAATAAGAAATATTAAATTATTTTTTGTCACTACAAAAATGGTAAAAATGACAGAGAATTGAAAATATCGGTCGTTCAATTGTCATTTGAGATTCACAGGCCACAATAACCTGGAGCATTTCCAGCATGAATTAACTGTGCATGATTTCTATCTTGATTCCTATCTCTTTGTTTTTCAAAGAGAATAGTTGGTAAATTGCAAATAAAAACAACTATGCTTACAATTTCATGAAATTTTAGTATGTGCTTCAATGAGAGGATAAAATTTAAGTTTTGAAACAAGTCGACCGTGTGAACTGCAGTAAAGAACGGTATCACTAGTCCTATTAGACGTAGTTAAGAAATGTATGTCTAAGAATATGAATTATCTGCCGAAATCAACAGTGAACTCTCTTCGAATCTTGAATTTCGTATTTTATCTCAGTAATAAACAAAATACTAAAATTTGAGAAAGCTGCAAGTTTTGCCTTTTTTCGCTTTGTTACTGACGGTGCTCCTTAGGCGGATCCAGAATTAATGGCAAGGCGAGATAGTCGCAAAATTCATATACCACCTACTTTTTGTAATTTTTTATTGATGATTCTCCTAACAGCATAAATGCAACGAAATATATGCAATGTGAGTGCACATTAATACCTATCGATTCATGTTAGAACATGTTCGAAATAAATTAATCGGAAAAAATGTGATCACACATTGAATCCTATTGTTCGACCAATTAAGGCTCCATCAATTCACTGAAAAAGTAAATTGTGAATTCGAATATTTTTTTGGGCATCGATATTTATGAGTAAAATCTCAGGGAAATAATCGACAACTTTGAATATTTTTAGTTGTATTTCTTATCGATTATTATTGCACTCATAATTGAATATATTAAAATATCTGGGAAAAAATGAAAAATTGTGTTAATAACAATTTTTCATTTTTCAATTTTTTTTCTCCAATAGATTTTCAATAAGATTCAATGAGTCAAAATGTTGACTCATTAAATCTCATCACCAAAGAATCAACATTATCCATATAATGATTTCACAGACATTTAGTGGTTTTAATTAAAATTCCCACTAGAACCTATTGAATCTGCATAAATCACTCAATAAGACTTAAATTCTTCTACCCATTGAATCCCCTTATGCACAAGATTTGTGCAACCCTCTTAATAGCTTTTGAGTCCCACTATTCCATCAGCACCAATAAGTTTCAATGAGTGAACACATGTTTTCCTATTGGTAAAAACTGCACTGAGGCTTCGACAGTACAACCAAATATATATCATCGGAAATAATGGGTGCACGGCAATCACACCCCCATTTTCCGATGACTCCTTTTTTTTTTAATAAGAATTAATGGGACCTTTCCACCAGGGAAAGTTCATTGTTGTGGATGAACGTGGAAGTTAGTGGAATTGTTTTATTAGTAACTTTACTTTGTCACTGAAATGACAATGAAAGAAAGTGAAATATATAAAAATTAGAAGAATTCTCATGCTAATTATGAATTTGTCTAAATGAGACTTTTTTTTGTTTTTTTTCAATTTTTGACGTTTTTTCTGTGTTGTTTCAATGACAAAGTTCATTGTTGTTGATAAAAGTTGAAATTGGTGTATTGTTTAATGATTGACTCTACTTTGTCGTTGAAATAACAATGAAAAAAGTGAGTTATTATTAAAATGAAAAGAAAGTCTGATGATAATCACTAATTTTTCTAAATGAAATTTGTTCTTTAGTTTTTTCTATTTTTTTTCGTTTTTTTTGTTGTTGTTTTAGCGATTAAGTTCATTGTTGTGGATAAAAGTTGAAGTTAGTGAAATTGTTTTAGTAGTAACTTTTTTTTTGTCACTGAAATAACAATCAAAAAAAGTGAAATATGGAAAAATTAACAAATATCTAATGTTCATCATTAATTTTTCTACGTGACATGTTTTTTGTTTAATTTTTTACGTTTTTTCTTTGTTGTTTCAACGAGAAAGTTCATTATTGTTGATGAAAGTAGAAGTTAGTGTATTGTTTTATGATTGACTTTACTTTGTCACTGAAATAACAATAAAAGTGATCTATGAAAGAATTAACCAAAGTCTCATGTTCATCATTAATTTTTCTAAATGAGATGTTTTTGAGTTTTTTTAATTTTTCACGACTTATTGTTATTTTGTTGACAAAGTTGATTGTTGCGGATAAAACATGAAATTGGTGAAGTCTACTAGTCGACGAAAAAGATTTCTATTTCTGGTCAACTTTTTTAGAGACATAACGATAAAAAAAGTGAATAATGAAAAAAGGAACAAAATTCTCATGTTAATCAATAATTTTTCTAAATAATATATTTTATAGTTCTTTGGCTAAGTTCCGTTTTTATTGCTATTTCGATGAGAAAGTTGATTGTAATGAGTGAAACTTGACATTAGTGAATTGAATCAGATGTGGCTCACTTTTGTTACTCAAAAAGCAATAGAAAATAATAAGATATAAAAAAAATGAAAAAATCCTTATTTCGTTTTGATTTATTCTAAATAAAATGTTTCTTCGTTTTTTATTTTTTTCAACATTCAATATTTTGGTTTGTTATACCAATACTGAAAAGTTGATCCTGATAAAAAACTTCAGTTCGACTAATTTCTTTAAGAAGATAAAAAAAACTATGCTTAATGATTAATTGACATTTCAATAATTGAATAATCTTGTTGATTCAATATAAAAATTTTTATTTCAGCCTGAAAACGCTGCAAAATCTTCATCGCCATCATCGAAAAAGCATCCTGAGCATCAAAATGCCCGGCAAACACCAACAATGAACGGCCAGTCACCAGGAAGTAGTTCATTGGAGCCAAAAGCTTCGACATCAAAGGCTCAGCTGCAAGCAGAGTATAATAACACACGAGTCTTTGCCAGGTCGAAGCCCCTGACTCGTCCTGCCAAGGCCGTCAAAGATCCGACGTCGATTTACCAAGCGAAGTCGCAGCAGGTCATCATCAATCTGCGAGACGTTCTCCAGGATCAAAGCAAAAATGTCGACGTCATTGGCAAACGGTTCGTCTACTCCGAGGCTTTTGGTGCTGATGCCAGTCAGTTGACAGTTTTCGACAGGACTGTCAAACCCCTGGTGGAGAAGTTCCTGGATGGAGAGAACTGCGTTGTCATGAGCTATGGTGAGAAAATTGATGATTTTGATTTCTTAATTGTATATTAGGATATTGATAGTGCGCTTTGCGCGCCACAGTTTTGAATTTTTACTATTATTCTTCAACTGGAAAGGCTTAAAAATTTCAGAAAATATATTCAAATGGCTGAGAAAATATTCAATGAAGAATTTATATAACAATTTTAGCGATTTGTTGATTTTTGTTGAATTCAATTTCAAAATTTTCCAAAAGTCACAAGAAAATTTTTGAAAATGTTCAAAAAAGCGTTAAAAAAATTATTGAAAAATTACAAAAATTCATGAAGTTCCTAAAATTTGTAATAAACGCGTGACGTTTTCATCTTTATATAAGATTATCAAAAAAAATTACAAAATTTTCCAAAAGTCGCAAGAAAAAAATTTTCAAAATTATTGAAAAATTGTTATAAAATTATTGAAAAATTACAACAATTCATGAAATTCCTAAGATTTGTAATGAACGCGTGACGTCTTTTTACAATTTTATATAAGATCACTTTTGGAAAAAATTGAATAATAAGATTTTTATTTGCATGAGATTATTAAAAAATCAATTATTGTTAATTAAAGTTCAATTTTAACTATGAAAAATAGTGATTTCAAGGTTAATGTTGATAGTAATGCTAATTTTGTTAATATTAGTAAATTAGAAATTAGAAATTAGAGATTTATTCATTATTTATTCATTTATTTATCTATTTATGAAGAAAGACAAATTTCACAAAACATTCATGTGAATTCTCGTTGTTAAGGGAATTATTTTTCAATTTTATAATAATCATTTGATTATGAGAGTTTATAAGGGTTAATAACAGCTGACTAGGATTTAGAAGGGTTTGTAAAAATGTTTGTGAAAATTGTGATGATTTTTTTTTTGTTTCTGCAAGGGGTTGTGAGGGTTCTTAAGGTTTCGTAATAGTTGGTAAGTGCTTGTAAGTATTTATACAGGTTCTGGAGAGTTCATAAAAGGTCATCGGACTTCATAAACGTTCATAATGGCTCATCAAGGTATAAAAAATGCTAAAAGTTCATAAGTTTTCATAGAAATTTCATCTTTTCACAGTCCATAATGGTTCATAATTTATGTATTCTTATTTTCAGCATTAAAATCATGAACATCGATAATACTTCCGTCATTTGAAATATTAATAAAAAAGGATTTAAAAAAATGTAAAAAATGTTGCAAAAACAAGAAAATTGAACAAAAATCAATGTTTTCTTTTTTTTATTAGGGTTCCGAAGGATTAAATCAACAATTAAAGACAGCAGAAAAAAAACAAAAATTTTAAAAAAATCATACTTAGTTGTTTTTTTTTCATTTTTCAAAATGACAGCTCCTAATTTTTGGCTGAATGGCGAAGAAAAATTAAGGAAAAATTATTGTGAAACATAAACTTTAAAATTTTATTCGAGAAAAAAACATTATTTTCATAAAGAAACAGACTTTTCAAACAGGTTTTTTTTCAATGTTTCAACTTTGAGCGAACTTTAGAATGGTCTCGTGGGGACCATCCCAGAGCGGCCTAGTTTGCTCAGCCCTAGAATGATGACTGGCATGAGCCATAAGATTACAGAGATGTGTCACGTTAGGTTGGCCATTTTTTTTTCAATGTCTGAACTTTGAGCAAACTCTAGAATAGTCTCCTGGGGACCATCCTAGAGCGGCATAGTTTGCTCACTTGTAAAATGATCACTAGCATGAGCCATAAGATTACTGAGACGTTTCAAGTTCGGTTGA